>CM040241.1:215376777-215403838 GCA_022545495.1 Chrysanthemum lavandulifolium
CATTATGGAAAATGCATAATCAACACCAAGATTGTATGTTCCTTTATGTATATATGTTTTATATTCATAATTGTTTGATGATATTTTTATTTTGTTATAAGCATGGGTTTGCGAATCGAGTGACGATTAGGAAATCATTGAATCGATGGTCACGGTTTGAGGAGCGATATAGAGGTTGTGTTTGGCCACCGCTCACATGCGCCTATGCGAGACTACAATTTTGGCAAGTTTATATTGCATTAACAATATCGCTTTCATAGAAAATTAGACTAAAATTTGGCATGTTCGATGTGCAACCGATCCTATTGCGACTACAAACAATCGCATAAACAAGGTATTAGAGGCTCAATCGGTTTGCAAGTAATTTGCTTTTACATAGGAGTGTTATTGTTATCATACATATGTTTATCTCATTGTAATCGATATACTTATGCACCATCCGAACCTTGGTCATTTTGATATAACTCTAGACATTACTTGATGGGATGTTCACTTCGTGATTCAAAAGTTAACACCTTGCGATCTATCTATCGTGAAGTTGGCCCCTGCTTTCTTTTTCCATTTTTAGTTTTTCAAAGCTAACCATACAATCACGTTGACTCTATCTGCAGTCGCCATGTAACAATTTCTTGCTTTTGTCGCTTTGTATCATACTTGATCACCCTTTTCGCTTTACTCGTGATAACTACCGGTATGATGATCTCTATCATTTAATTCACTAATTTAAGAGTTAGGTTTCGATACATATCAAAATGTAGTACCTTTTCGAATTCAATTTCATATCAAAATTAAAAGTTTGTTAGCTCTTAAATGTTTTATACTGTAACAACATATTAACACATGTATAGTTTTCTTCATTTTAACGGCATTTTGTTATCGGTTCCAAAGTTTAATAAATATACCGAATTAACTATTAAAAGTCAAAGGTAGTTACTAATTAGTTGATTATATACTTTGTAGTCTGATTTGTTCATTTTCTGTTAGGAACCTGCAGCGTAACTTTAGTTATTTTTCACATATAGTTGGAATGATAATATACTTCAGCTATTTTTTAACCTTAGCATAAACATTTCATTAATCAGAAACTGAAAAGAAGTGCAACCTTAACCACCAGGGTATAATAACTCGCGTGTGTATCTCGAACTTGTCGATTTGCCATGGAGACAACAAGCAAGCCGGTTGAGTTAGACATAAATGTTGCAAAGATCTACTCATGTGACTACTATGGCTTAGACAAAGTTGAGCAAGGGAGTATCGAATACTTAGCATTTCACAAGGTTGGAGGATTCTA
Organism: Chrysanthemum lavandulifolium; assembly: GCA_022545495.1. NCBI lineage: Eukaryota > Viridiplantae > Streptophyta > Magnoliopsida > Asterales > Asteraceae > Chrysanthemum > Chrysanthemum lavandulifolium. Next base: position 215,378,069 of record CM040241.1, read on the forward strand.
TTTAATATTAATACTTTATTGAAATTAGCTAATCGAATTATTGATTGCAATGCCAAGAGTCCGATGTTATGCTTTGTTAGCCCACCAGTTGTCTAAAAAACATCTTTAGCGTCATCTACTGTTGTTGCTTTGGGTAGCAAGTTTATACGGATATCTCTTGGTGGTTTAGTTTTTAGCACTCCTAATATTAATCAGAGATTAACAGTAATTATTGTAATTATTGTCTACTTCTGTATATTCTATTTCCAAAAATGATGAAATGGCATATGCTAATTTCTACTGAGTTCCATAAGTAATTACAAGTGCACATCCAACGTTGTGTACAAAAGTTTTATTTTAGATATGAATAAGGACCATGTAACTTATTTTATCTTACATTTTTCATTGTTATTTTTACATATATTACATTAACATTTTCCCTTTTTTTCTAATATTTTTGCTTAAGATATTTACCGTTATTCATTATTTATATGCGCCCACTAAAATTCGCCAAACAATATTATGAGTTTAACACCCATCAAGCGGGTCATGAAGAAAATTTTCCCATACTATGTTGAGATCGCACTTTATACTACCATGATCATGGAAAGAAAATTAGGATGGGATATCTATCATTTTGTTCTTGTGGATACTTTATTAACTTTTATTTTCTCATATCGGATGAACATCAATTTATTTCGCTGTTAATGTATTCAATATATAATTTTGTATGTTTATAATTGATTTACCTTTAATTAATTTTTCATCAATGACATTCACAAAACAAGCCCGCATATCGGGTTGGCCATGCATTTGAGTTAGAGGGTATTTTTTTTTCTCCATATGAACCACTAAATGTCGGCCCAATCCTTTAATACCACTTAATGGAGAGACCCATCAAAGCTTTGTCCTCCCCTTTAAGAGGCTAATTAAGTGGTTCATATGGAACCACTTAATTTGGTAAACACCCCCTTAATTTGGTTGTGTGTATTACGTACCACTTTATACACTTTCTTTTTACATTCGATAGACGTTTAATTATCTTTGTTCTTAATTAATGCATTCAATAAATAATTTGGTATCTTTATAAGTTATTTATAATTAGCTTTCTTTTTTGTTTGGTACAGTATTAGTGATACTGATCAATACTCTTAAATTTGAAAACAATACTCTAATATTTAAAAATATACAGAAGAAAATACCATCATTATTTGTTTGTTTAGTTTCAATTCGTTTGCTAGCAATTTCCTTTGATGGAGATTTATCATTCATATCTTAAAGTCAAGTACAAATTAGGGTTTCAACAATATACCTTTATCTTCAAAAATAACAGAACTAATACCCTAAACATACAAACCGGCGAGCCCTTTTATCGTATAATATTTTAAAGAAAACATTATACATATATTCTTATTCGTTAAGTTTTTGGATTTAGCACAACATTATCCATATATAATTGCGCTCATAAGTAAAAAAATTCTAAAACCAATTAAAAACAATGTAAATATGTTTATTCAACAATTTGGTTAGAGTTAAAAAACAAGAATAACAACACTCATCGGTAAAAAACAATGTGTAAATATGTTTATTCAACAATTTGTTTAGAAACAATACTCATCGGTAAAAAGTAACAATTATTAAATCGCTTATAATGTTTATTGTGTTGTAAATTTCTAAATATTACATAATACTAACCAAAGAATAATTACAAGTAATGGCCACACATCGGTGTAGTTAAATATGGAGGTTTTTAAAGGAGGTGTAATTTATTGGGTTATTGGCGTTTAATTTTCATAGGATATAACCAAAGTAAAGAAAAAAAGTTTAGAACCCAACTACCGAACAACATTATCAGAAACAGATATGAAACATGTATTTGGGATATATTTAAAGGCTCGAGATTAATAATCATAAGATACAAATACAATGAAGATCATGTTTAAATGGATGCAACAAATATGAATTATACTTCTTAAACGTTTAATTTAACTTTTAATAAATTTTAACTATATATTTGTTCTACTAAATCCTAAAATAAAACCATAAATCAAAGTACTTACCGCTTAGTCGTTTAATGGATTATGGTAACATCAATTATAGATCTTAACCCTTTCATTTAACTTTTAATTATTTTTAGTATATATTTGATCCACTAAATCATAAATCATTAATTACTTTTTATTTGAAAATTTTGCATAGGTCAAATTAAATCATGGATTAAATAGGCGATGAGATCTCCGTGAGGGAAATGCATACCCTACAAGTAAGTCGCAAACTTGCAATACTGATTTGAGTTGCTATTTTGGAAGACGGATACAACCATTAATAATACTAAATTGCCTATCACCGTTGAATACAAATTTTACTCACTTTAAAACCTAAAAATAACTTTTAATATATATATTTGTTCAACTAAATCCTAAAAATAAAAACCAAAAATCAAATTACTTACCTGCTTTTAGCCGTTTTATAGATTATGGTAACATCAAATATATACTAAACTTTAGGTATTCCACCCATTTCATTTAACTTTTAATTACTTTTTAGTATATAATTGTTCAACTAAATCCTAAAAAAAAAAAAAAAAAAAAATCAAAATACTTACCCGCTTAGCCGCTTTTATGAATTATGGTAACATCAATTATAGTTGTAAATTGTTAATTTAACTTTTAATTAATTTTTAGTATATATTTGTTCTACAAAACTTAAAAATAAAAACCAAGTCATACTAGTCCATCGGACGGTTTTGTATATATATATATATATATATATATATATATATATATATATATATATATATATATATATATATATATATATATATATATATATATATATATATATATATATATATATATATATATATATATATATATATATATATATATATATATATATATATACTAGTTTTGAAGCCCCCAATGGCGGCATGACTTATAATTATTTGTTTGTTGTTTTTGTTAACTTTAATACATTTTTAGAATTGTGAAACAATATTATAAAACAATTGTTTCTTTGGTTTTTGTTGTTGGTTTGAGTTTTTTTTTTTTTTTTTTTTTTTTAAGAATTATAAATAATTGTATAGTTTGCGTGTTTGTGTATTTTTAATAATTTGCACTTGGTTCTCAACTTATATGTATTGTTGGTCACTCATCTGGCTCTCTTGTGCATCCCTTTGCTATATATGAGTCGTGTTGGTTTCGATATCATCTTTATGTTGCTCTAGAAGCAGCTTCAAATTCTCTTGTCCTTCAATTTGGCCATATAGTTTTTTGCTAATATAGGATTCTTCTTTGCTTCAATTTGGCCATATAGCTTTTTGCTAATATAAGATCCTCCTTTGCTCTGCAACTGCAGGATACAATAGAGTTTATAGAATACAACAGTAGACATTATATTTGTTATTAATATAAATCTAGAAAATCCTTGCAAGATTAGGATTATTTAAACCAAACACTATAAACTTTTTATAACCATTTTTGAAACATCAAACATAAACAACGTTTGCGGCATACAATTACTAAAAGTTCAAACATTATCAATGATGTACTAAAAGATGTACTGTGATTGATTATGAATAGTATCAATGATGTATTGTGATTAATTTATTTAAAAAAATTTACATAGTTAGTGAATGTTTTAAGAGACTACTATACAACGAACGTGAACCGCAAGGGACACAATTTCTCTTGACAATAGATACATTTGCTCATCGTGAACCCATCGCTTCTTTCTATCAATTGTAATTTATAAGGGTGAGTATTTGATACATTTGCACCTAGAATAAGCAAGACCAACATTTAGTCAACAATATTCGGAAAAAATCATTTGCAAAGATCGACTAAATGATTATATATACAATCATAACAGTGAATATTTGATACGGCTCAAATCAGGTTGACCCATAACACTTTCTTGTCTAAATCCTCTAACTTTTCTCCTAAAATATTAGTTTGTGAAAAAACAAAATGTTAGAAAAAAATTAAACTTGTTTGAGAAAATTGCTAAGTAACATAAATTATTAAATATGCTAATGTGGGATTTCCAATACATTCTCATTCATCCGAATGAAGAACTGGTGGTTCATTTTCACCAAAAAATTTAGCAAATGTTTGATCACTTAAAAATAATGGATTGAAAGTATAAGTCTTATAATATTAGGACCCATTTTTCTCATAATTATTCAACTATGACAACAATACCCTTTATGGTAGAAAATTGACTTCTTAGTTCATTTGATAATCGAGAAACTATGGATACCCAACATTAGCAAAGTTGATGCTTTATGTAACATTTCCTGGCAATTTCCGTATATTTTTTAAAGAATATCCAAGTGTTTGAATAACTTGATTTAAGTGATACTTTTACTTCACTTTGTTGAAGATAAATACATAACCCTACCCATATATAAGTAAATAGGTCAAACTTGTATACTTGCTTACCATTTGTGTCTTCTCAAGGATGACCCCACACGGACAAGTTAGCGACTCATGAAACACCTTTATATGTTTTTCAATCTCTCCACTATGAAGAGCCGGTCCACATTTCTCGCAATGAACATGGTTCTTAACCTCTTGATCCTCAACACTATACCACATCCCTCATCATTGACAAACGACATTATGTCTCCTTCAATACACCTCATGAAGTGCTATGGTTCTCAAGAGTATATAATGTTTGAAATTGCTATACTCCACGTTGTCACCGTTGATGAAGAACCCAGGTTGACACAAGTTGTTAACCTACTTTTCAGTTGGAAATATCTTAAACGGATACTATAATATTGTATGTTGTGGTTCCTTTAAAATCATATACACCGATACTATAGGTACCGCAAACATTTTGCTATGACCCTTAATATGTAATCCCAACCTCCATCTTCATTCTGTTAGTATAAAACAAAATGGACCTAAAAAATGAAAATTAATATTAAGTGAAAATTTAATAAGAAAATGTTATAGATTACCCGATGGTTATATATATAACGCTTAATTTCTAGGCGATGTGCATGTGGTAGGATGACATTCATTGCTCTGTCACATACAATGCTATCACTGTTTATAAACATATACCTAAACCACGTAAACATCACATTTTCGCTCACATTTCAAGCAGACTTATTAAAAGGAATTTTGATTCATTCTCTTTGGTGTTAGTGTTTGACAACCTCAAAACATGTTTATTAGAAAGCTCTAGCTAGAAATGAATTAGATATAGAAACCAAGGATTGTATAGCGAGATTAAATATATTGTAGATAGGCTACTGATGTATTGGTGTCGAAGATTGAGGCACAATTACAATATGTCACCAGAGATCAAGGATTCAGTGGTGGGTGAAACGTTCTCAAGAGACGAATTTGAAACATCCTACAAAGATGAATAGGGAAACAATGAGAGATTCACCTACATTGGACGCAACAATATTGTGGCTTACGAATTAATGCGGTCAAATGTATAGAACCTATTATTTTATACACCGATCCACAAACGGCCCTTGGAAATTTTCGATGAGTATTAATTTGATGGTTTGGCGGATATAGCACTTAGGAATAAGTAACTTATATTTCATCATACTCGCATTGCAATGCAAAACGTTACTGGATTTGGGCATACTGATTTGACAATTGGTAGCGATTGAAAACCTAAGAATGATACGGAGTATATATTTTTAATTTGACAACTAAAACATGATATATAGGGCTATTAGACTTGCCTTTGGTTTTTAATTTTTAGTTTCATCACTTCTATGTTCTCGATAGCTTTTTCGATGAATTTTTCTCTCATGTAAAAGTCATACCTGCACAAATGTTCCATTTGTAGCCATTGAATCTGGCTTCTTGCTTCAGGTGATCGACTGGAGCCCAGAACAGATCGTCTTCTACTTTTTTTGATTGAGAGGAACCATGAGATGCGGGGTGCAACCTTAGCGGAGATGTCATTGAGGACGACCTGGATGGACCGGCCCACGTGTAGATCGAGCCGATCTGTAATTTTGAGGAATTGGCACGGTGTTTGATGTTGGCCAACAAGAAACCTTTTCTCAAAGATGTGTGCTTAGTAATCTTTCCTAAATCAGTGGACCAAGCTGGGGCAGGTGAAGCAGGTGCAGTCTTCCCTTTCCAAACTACAAAATCCTCAAGTGAAGGACCAGACGGGACAGTGGACCGCAAGTCTCTTTCCTATAGTGCATGTCGTGAACTTTTTCCTTTCTCATTGGGACTTGAATCGATAGGAATTTCGATTGCGACAACATGTCTTCAAATCTTGGCTCTGTAGTTTTAGCTTTTGCAACCTTTGCGACTCTTTTTACTTTCTTTAGCATCAACAAAGTTTCCATCATCAACGGAATCGATCGAGAAGATATTTGGGCAAGGTTGTCATTTGATCGAAAAAAAAATAAGTCATTAAGCATTTCAAATATGCTCAGCCAAACACCCCTTAAGCATTATTAATTTCTGAGACACGAAAATAGAAGACACTAAAAGGACCATTTACCGCAAATCATTTTTTTCATGAGATTGACGATCTGTTTCATTTGAGCTTCATGTTTCGTTGCATTAACTTGTTCGAATCATAGTAATCCCAAGGATTTCAGATAATATTAGACTATAAGACACATCGAAATAAATTACATCAAGAAATTAGTATTTAAAATACTACTCACCTTTATACAAAGTGGCGGTACAGGAAGCTCGTGTGGTGCCTACACGCCCTCAATCTCGACCACTCGGGATATCCTATCAAAACGCTCTTGATGAGCATTGCCATTAGAAACTTGTTTAGGACATGATGGGTACCACCTAAATGTGATGTTTCCATTAGACCGTGTTGGTTTTGGCATCATCCAACCGAACTTCATAATCAATGCAGACCTACTTGAATTATACTACAATTCATTAGTCTTTTACTACTAAATGTGCCACCAAATTCATCGGGTCTCATATCATATATGAAGAAGACATTAAAGTCTAAAACTACCTCAACACACCCAACATATCATCACCATTTACCATTCCACAATTTATGAAAAACATCACACCCAAAGCTTCAACTCCACTCAAAGTGATTCAAAATACGAAAGTGTAGTCAGAAACACACGAGTATAGGTCCTAGTGCTAACCTTCTAGTCCGATCCGGATGACCATTTCGAGAAGAAAGAATGATGCCCACAATAAGACCATATAGAGCAAGTGCTTCAAAAAAATGAGAATGAATTTCATTCCAACAAAAAGCTTTGGTTGTTGTGCATTGGTCAGTGAAACACAATTAAGTTTATCAAGATTTCGATGGCTTATTTGGTACCGAATATATGAGACTATATTGCAAATCTTGAATAGACTATAGGCATAATCATTAGCATACATAATATAGTGATCGCGCCTACATTCCGGAGAAGTTAAACAAAAAAAGATCAATTAGTAAAACATGTCACCTTAGCTAAGACCATCATATAAGTTTTCATTTATGCATTTACTGCTGTGATTGGTTACAATCACTTAGAAAGGGATTAAAATAATGAGGCAAGTCAGTTGAAATGTTGCATCCCGTCTGCTCAGTTGTATGATCAGGAACTGTTGCACGTTCCCACCGAATAGTCCCCATGTAAAATCCTATATTTAACCAACCGACAAAAGAACATCAATATTACTTTTAGCGTAGCGAATACAAAATATATTTTTTTTCAATCACAAGAATAAGGTGATCCCGAGGGTTCAAGCATTGTTCAGCCAAAAGAACATCAATATTACTTTTAGCAGAGCGAATACAGAATAGTGTTTAGCCTGACTAAAATAGATTAGAAAATTAACACGCACATGTAAACTTGCCACTCATAAGAAAGGCCATAATTGCATCATTTGCTATTGTTGTGCTTAAACTTAAGCACTACCTGTAAGAAGACATAGAAAATATATTAGCCAAAATCCAGTTTCAAAGAACAATTCATTCTCGTAGCATCATAACATTACACTGAGCATCACGTTTTCAACGTCCAATTGTCTTTTGATCAGATAATAAAAATACGAATTAGTGCATCAAATACGAATACAAATAAATTGACTAAAAGACGAACCTTACATTGGCTAAGAAAAGCGCTTTACCACATTTCGATGTGCATATAAGGTCTACAAATGCACCAACCAAACACTCCTTTCGTTAACCACAACAAAAGTAGCCTTTTACTTGGAACACTGCCTTTGGAAAACACAAAAAAATTGTTATTTTCGAGCTTCATATGGGTCCATAAAAAATGTTTTTATGCCAAATTCTTATCCTGCTGCAAATATTAATATCCACAATGATTATCAATGTTACAGTCTCATCACACATATAAGCACCCCTTTGACCACCAATGGAAATCCAATCTTTACTAACTGAATTTTCTTTTATAAGCTCCTGCATTTGTGAAAGGGCTTCTTTAATAGATAAATTATTTTCTGACAATAATTTAGGTTTGCAGGATCTAATTATCATGCAGTAGTTGAGCTCTTTCCACTCTTAAATTAATCGTCTCGCTTGAATATTTGGTCCGAAAGACAAATCTTCAAGTGCCTCATCCGTAACGGGATCATTTTTTCTCCGGACCGAACCATGCTTCGATAGCCTCTCTCGAGTATGCGGTACCATTGGACGGACTAAAGGATCAACCATCACCGATTTAGTAATACCACAAATTAAAGCCTTAAAAGGTGGAATAGATTCTTCCGTTGAATTGTAGCGTTCAATCACCCCCACCTTTCTCGATCCTTAACTCGCTCATAATATCTAGCAAAGATCGCTTGGGATAACAAATCGATGATCCGCTTCAAGAAAAAAATCTCGATCTTTCTTTTGGTTTCTGTTTCTTCTATCTCTCTTTTGAAGCTTTCTAGCTCTTTCCTTATTTCGATGGCTCATCGACACACCTACTACACGAGCTATTTCCATAATTATATCATTTGCAAAACCATTATCATGTTTATGACTCATGAGTCCTTGATCCAATCTATCGAGTATTTGTATCCGAGACCGATGATGGAAAATTCTGCCCTTTGCATCTCATTCTGTAACCTGGTTACTTGATCAGATATTCCAGATATAATATCAGTGTTTGCTAAGCATATAGTATTTAATGACTTACCAATATCCCTTGTGACATCTTGTACTTCTTTGACAATATTTCTGCATTTTATTAGTAAGTAGAAACGGCCTCGATTTTTGTATTTTTCCACAAGGGTGATAGCTTTTTTCACATTTGTTTCAAGGTTTTCGAGAGCTTTTCTAGTAATTGGCGATTCATTTAATTTGTGCAGTTCTAGTTCTTTTAGAACATAAATCATATTAAAAAGGTGATCTGAGAGGATTCTGAAGCTTTCCTTTTCGATAACAATATCCTTTGCAGCATGAGCTGTTTTGATCACCTAGTTTATGACAACTGCCAACATTGTACCAATGGGTAGGACATCCGCCATCACTGACATAGCCAAACGGACTACAAATTCTAGTTTCCTGGTGTACTATCTTCAAACTTCAAAGCGACTACCCACCTTGTTTTCTTGCCTCGAGTATTGTTGGCTTTACTCTGTGACTGCCACCTGATTCAATTTTGAAAACCCTTATAACTTAACTGCAAAGGTTTAGGATTAATCAAATATATTAGTATTAGTTAAAGTACGACTTAGGGACCTTTTGGATGAATTTTAACCCACCCATCTCAATTAAAACCAATCCCTTTAACGCATTCTTTTTTTACATTTGACCCGTTACTAACCTAATCGACCCATTGATAATTGAATACCCAAAACTGCTACCTAAACTTATCGATAGCAATAAAGAAGATCATACAAATTTAAAAGGAAAGCAACAAATGATCCCGAGATAAAACTAAATCTTTCAAAGAAGGTAAACTATCTCTTACAACCACAATGGCCTCAAGACACATAAAGGCGTGGATAATCTCCTACACCTAAGCATTAGAGAAACCTAAACAAACTCCTACATCTTACAAAGAATAAGAAAAAAAAAACTTAAACGAAACAATAGGACTCATTCGACACCTAATCGACACGATATATTTAGTGGTGCGGATGTGATAAAGCTTTATGGATACAGAACTTTTAACAACTCCAACTTCTAACTCAAAGAAGTTATTAACTAACCAACAACCGATAATCCTTTAATGAACTTCCAATGATTATCACACTTGACACACATGACAAACGTTAGCAAGCATTGATGGCATTAGAAACCGTTATGAATTGTTCACCTAGATAGATTTAAGCACCCACAAAGACAACAATCTCCTCTTATGAAAACCTTTCATATACCACGAAAATGAACAAATTTCTTAGTGGGTCTCAATATTTGACTAAACAAATTGAGTGAAAGAAAGCTAGCTAAAATCATACACGTAAACTCACCTTCTTAAGCTTGTTCATTGGGAAGCCACACTCACAAATTGATCAACTTAGTAGGGGGCTAGCCGCTAGCGAATTGGTCATCAAATAATAAGACCCTGATATTGCATCTAGCGATATCACCGATAGGCACGGAATCTATAGTAATTGTCATGAGAACGTTTATCAGTGTAGGCAATGCCGCAACATTAATTATGAAAACCTGGATTCTTTCTTATGCAATGAGTGCGGTTATAGGTGACTTACTTCATCTACTAACTGCTCTTTTGAAGTATTGTTCAACAGTCAATATGATTCAAATTATTATTAATGACCTTGGAATAAGCGACTTACTTCATCTACTAACTGCTCTTTTGAGGTATTTAACATTATAAGTTATTCTTGTCCAACTTCTTTGCACAATAATGCTTTGAAAACACCATGATATTAAAGAGATAAAAGTTACAATTATAAATCCATGTACACATTTAAGTTGTCTTCTACTTTTCTATATACAAATTAAATTATAGTTTCCTTTCTTGTTGAAGAACATTTTATATAAAAACCTTTTAGTTGTACACCATTTGACATTGATTTTAACTGGGGTAGTTTATTGTATTATATAACAAAAGCCAGTAAGATTATTGGGTAGTTTTTTGTCTTCTACTTTTTATATAAAATACCTTGATGAAAACACTTGGGCAGTAACAAATTAAAACCAATATGCACACTTGGAACTTAGCTTCATGTTGTGCACATACTAAGTGAGGGAGACACTGAATAAAAGCAGACTTGCTTTTCATTGAGCCAGTTTTAATAAGAGCTCACCAGTTCCCACCAGATGATGTCTTGATTGCCTGCTCAATTTCTTCCTTTGCAAATTCTTCTAGTATACCACGTTGACGACCATTAACTACCTATAACATAAACACGAAAACAACTTATCAAAACAGCATTCCTGGGCAACAAACATGCATAACGCTTGAGCTAAAGCTTTCCTTTCAGTTTCATTTATATTAGTAAAAAAGGAAGCGAATTTATGTTTTAACTTCTGTTTTTTTGCAGCTAATGTGCACTTGTTGCAGCAAGATAACCTCCAAAGAGGTATGCCTTATACTAATTAATGAAACCATCCCTTTTGCCAACACGATCATCGTACACATGATTAAGAAGTTAATCTGATAAGAAACACACAAACCATAGCTTAAAAAAAATTTCCAAATCAATTAAAAGTCACGATCATTATATGAGATTGTGAGGGAAAAAGGATATTAGGGTTTTTGAGAAAAGATATATTATGAATGAACCTATATAATTTTTTTACGTATATGTTTTATTTAGATTTACCTAAATTGTAGGGATTCTCCTACATAATTGGTTGCATAGCTTTATAATTTTGGACTTGCAACATATATTGCAAAAAATCATGTTGCCTTAGTGGTAAACACACATGTTATTCATCTAAATAACCAAGGTTCAATCCTTGCAAATCTCCTTTTTTATAAATAATTTTCAAAAATATTTAATTAAAAACCGAAATTTACAAAAATAATTATTAAAAATCCGAAATTATTTAATTAAAAACCGAAATTTACAAAAATAATTATTAAAAATCCGAAATTATTTAATTAAAATTCAAAATTAATTAAATGTCTTCAAATAAAATAAATTTTAAAATGCTTACATGGCAACAATGTGATGACATGGCTAATAATGAATTATTGGGCAATGAGGTGGCGTGGCATTATCGTGCTCCTATTATATATAATATAAAGATATATATATATATATATATATATATATATATATTATCTAACATTTTCAACGCATTTTTCAACATATATATATATATATATATATATATATATATATATATATATATATATATATATATATATATATATATATATATATATATATTGATTCGTAAATTTTTGTCTTGAATCGGTTTATGAAATCATTTTATATGAAAGTAGACTCAAATACCTTTAAAAAGCGATAAGTGGCACGACTTCTACGGACTTACGCTTAATTAGTTATGAATTTTGAAATTTAACCAAAAGTTGTCCTCAGATTTACGGATCCACCGATTCCTTCCAAAAGGATCCGCTCGATGACAAAGGGATCGCATGGATCGGACATGATTACAAAATGCATGTTTTGACTCGACGAAAAGGTTTAACCTCTGTAGACTTTTTAGTGAAGTTATATTACCCATTTTAATCTTTATTCAAGCTTGATTAATAAGATATCTAACAACAAAACTTCAAAGACAAAAATCAACAAAACACTTTTCATATTATGCTTGACATAACCAAAAATTTGATACAAGGACCTTACTCGTTTTGAAAACCATTTGTTTTTAAAAACTAGAGCCAACCCGCTCTGAGACCAATTGTGGAAAACGTAGAGGGGGGTGAATACCATTGCATTTGCTAATCTCGACGCGAGGATGCATTTTTAACGCATTACGACATGTAAGGCCAACCCCTTAAATATCACATAAGATTCCGCAATATTAATGGTTCATTATAAATCAAGTTTCACTATTATTAGTCCGGTTGCTTTTTTTTATCAAGCGTGTCATAATATGTAAAGTGTTAAATATAGTTTATGACTATATGAAAGACCAAGTATGCATCACAAACATAAACATCAACCACATAGACAATCAACAATATAAAGTAAGAATAAAAGTAAAGCGATAAGTAAAAGGATACAAACCAACACGGATTTATAGTGGTTCGTCACGAAGCTTCTCCTTTCTACTCCACTCCTCGAAGTACACCGACTCGAGAGTTACTTCACTAGATCAACAAACTCCATTCTTGGCGAGAAAACCTTACACAACGTCTCCTACACTTTATCAGGTGCAAGGCTAGACACCGAAGTTCTTCCACGAGGTAGAACCAAACCTATCACAACGTCGCCACACTTTATCCAGGAACAAGGCTAGATACGGGTTCTTCCAATGAGGTAGAACCAAACCTATCACAACGTTGCCTACACTTTATCAAAGACAAGGCTAGATACGGGTTCCATTACAAAAGAGAACCATTACCTAACCAACACGACACATCTATGACAATTCGTTATGTTTTGTGGCCCAACATAACAAACCTTGTGTTTTATGACACAAACACATAAACCATCTAATCTAATTTAGATACAAGAATATGATACTAGACAATATCCAAGACAATGTGTCTAATGGATATCTGTCACACCCCCAAAATATCGTAGCGGAACGATAGTGTCATTGGGGTATAACGTCATAGCACAAAGTATGGATAAAGAAAACGACCTCATAATGAGACGTTTTAAAAGTTTACCATTCGATTACATAAGTTAAAGTTTACAAAACATGAGATCCCAAAGTTTGATAATACATAAAGGTTTACAAAACATGTCGAATGGTAATTGTGAAAAGCATAAGACTCAATGTATGCCATGCACCCAAAAGCTCCATGAAATGCTATCGCCACGACACGAGATAAACATGCTAAAAGTGTCAACACAAAGGTTGGTGAGTTCATAAGTTTGTGATGAAATGTAAAGCCTTTCAAAATTGTTTATGCAAAGAAAGGCATTGTGAATCCACTCGCCCAAGTTCCGCCCATACAAAACTTGCAACTCTGTGTGTTTACAACCATTTCCAAAATATGGAATTGTCAATCTTGTTTGTAAGTAGGACATAGGTGCATACGATATATACATGTACTTAATGCAAAGAATCACGCCAATCGAACCTCTCGACAAGTCTAAATTGTTTGTTATGTTTCATTGAATAATGATTATATTCACCCTAGGTCACGTCATCAAGGACCCAAGGGTGGGCGCCAACCGATAGTACTATCAATACCTCTCCGCAGTTCTGCAGAGTTAACCAACTAATGTGTATGTTGATGCATAGCGAAAACAAGTTTAGCACATTAAGGCACATATCGCAATAAACCCCACATAATGTCCAAAGAGTATAAAAGTATAGTGTAACACAATTGTATAAATGGTTTGAGTATTCGCAAGAGTAAAAACAAGTATTTAAGCATGTATCTCCCCAAAGAGTTTGTAAGAATTTAAACGAGTAAAAGCGGGTATGAACTCACACAGTATGATTGATATGCTAACAAAATGAAGTGCGCTAAAATGAGGCTCGGAAACTATCCGCGACCTAAAATGAATGTCATGACTTGAGTTATGATATGTTGTCGTGAATGCGTGATACAATGTCGTGCATGCAAATCCATATGATATCCATACCACTTGTAACGCTTTGGAAATAATGTTTATCGTCAAAATATATGTTTATGACATCCGTCAGTATAAAAAAAATACTCTACAAGTAGTTATGTTGAAACAACCTCCTATGATAGTCACAAAATGGTACACACCGAATGTTAAAAACGAACTCAGTTTTGGAAGGCTTGTATCATTATCTCAAAGTTTAGTATTTAAGTTTCCATCCCAGAGGTCTCGATCACAAGGAAAATATTGGTTAAGTATGGTACTTTAGTCCAAAAATATAGTTTAAGGGTGGTTTTCGCAAAGTTTAAGTGACTATATTTTATTAATTACGACTCCGCTTGACAAACGGTTGGACATTTTGAAAATAGGCTGAGGCGAACTCACTTATACTAGAAGACATCTCGTTATAAAAGTACTACATCCATGTCAAAACGACCCTCAACATGGTCCTTTAGTTGCGTAGTATGTTTTTAATAGAAAATATATTAATGTTGCTAATAGAATAAAGTTACGGCAACTTGGTTTATCGCGTGTAATTTACTCGTTACAAGTCCGTTTTACATCCTTAGATTCGTATCAAAGTATACTAATATATTTTTGACAAGTCGACATAATTTATAACACCTAAGTTTCATTTTGACTCGTAAGGGTGACATTTTCATCTTTGAAATTTCGAGAAAATTATAGCTTTCGTCGCCATTTTGAAAAATTCATAACTTCTTCGTTATAGCTCCGCTTTAATCCGTTCAAGCGCCACGTTTTCATTTTAAAGTGTATTTTCTAAATATCTAGCCCAAAATATTATACCCACTGTCGGATTTTCCAGATTTTCAAAATATGGACAGACCCATTTTAAAACTTATCGAAATGAGTTTTCTCTCGCCAAACCTATTCTAACCCATTCAAAACAACTCCGGGTTATTCTAATCCTACCATACACCTTCTTGGGTGTCATGGATTCCTAGGCATCACCAAAAGTAATATATAACAAGGAAATAATTATAGGATAACTTATATATTCATAACTCTTAAAAATCAATAAAAGTGGTACAACATCATATGACTTGCATGTTTTTGCTCAAATATGATGAAATGAATATGAAATGAATATGAAAGATGAAAAATGGACATGAGATGCTTACTAGAATACTTGATGAGGTTTATGAGAACAAAGGGTTAATCCTAATCACCCAAGGTTTTATTTCAAAACCTTAATCAAGAGTGATACTAGGTGTTAATTAACTTGGCTTGTAAAATTTATGATCTTCTCATGGTCTTGTGGTATGGTAGGTTGTGAAGAAGGAGAAAAACTTTACACCTTGGAGATATTTTAGTTCTATGTGTAATATGTAGTATAATATAGTTATATGTATATGTTAATAGATATTTTGCAAGACTAAATGAGTCATCCATGTGATTGTCGACCAAAGTGTTGAGTTTGCTAGTATATATATATATATATATATATATATATATATATATATATATATATATATATATATATATATATATATATATATATATATATATATATATATATATATATATATATATAGGGAAGGATCCAATAAGAATAATTAAAATGAGAAGGGTGTAAGTAATTCTAGCCACACATTTTAATATGAGAGAAAATTTGAATGAAGATGCATCCATTTTGTAGGTGCATAGAATGAAATGGTTGTAGTTACTTATATCCTTCTTATTTTTATTATTCTTCTTATTTGATCCTAACTCTATATATATATATATATATATATATATATATATATATATATATATATATATATATATATATATATATATATATATATATATATATATATATATTTAAGTAGAGTAAAATGTGTAGTTGTTTAAGCATAAGTAATAACTTGTGTAAATATTTGAGCTTGTAGGGTGGCGTTAATTAAAAATAAATTTTAACGGGTCAACATAAAACATATTGAGGTCATAAAAATATATTTCTTGAAAGATTTGAGCGAATAATAATTATCGAGTTGAATTTACAAAAAGCGTCGTAAATATTTATATATAACAATTTATATACAAAAATAAATTTAAAACATCGGGTAAACTAATAATAAAATTTTATAGTCTTAATATAAGTATAAAATATATCGAGATAATTTTGGGAGTATCGGATCAATTGTTCAAAATAATTAATTACGCGATAGCGTTTATTTAATAAGAAATTATGCGTTTAATGTGAAATGCAAAACCATGCATGAGCTAATATGATGAATGTTGAGTTTGAGAAATGTCCAAAATTAAGAATTGTGACATATGAAATCCTAAACCAAACATTAAGAACACAAAGCATGATGTAGTTAGTCTTCCATGAATGAAGATGACAAGTTTCCCAAGCTTGTTGTAGAAGATATTCATGTGCTTGTATGCTTGTGATGGGTGATCACTTCAAGAGGTAAGGATGCAAGATCTCTAGGCTTGCTTTGGAGGATCGCTTTGGGAGTATGCTTACAACAAATGAAAGTTATAAGCATTATGATCATATGAGATGAGGTGGTTTACATGTTTCCTAATGATCTAAATATGTTAGAAATGGTGGAGAAAGTATGTGTGAAGGTGTTAAAATATGGTGAAAAGTGGTTTGCTATTTATAGGCAAAAGACCAAAACAAGTTTTTGTCCCAAGGATCCTTCGAGAGGATCCAAGCCACTATAACTGTGGGATCCCAGAACGCTTCTTCATTATTTGGGTTATGGGTCTTGGGTCATGGGTCATGGGTACCCAACTAGATACAATGTATCTAGACAATGGGTTATGGACTTTGGGTCATGGGTCATGGGTTATGGATCATGGTATTACCCAACACATACATTTTTGTTTATGTATTTTATAAAATGTAAGTAACCAAGATTACTTAAGTGTTTAACTAAAAATGCTTAATGGTTTGTTAGGGATTTGATCATAACATAACATAACAAACATGTACGAACCTGTGTTGTAGCATACAAGGACTTGAGTCGTCGAGAGTTGTTGAAAGAATGTTGAGACAAAATATAATTACAAGTAACTTATACATTTTATGTTATGTATTACAAGTTACATGTTTGTCATCAACAAAACAAACGAGACTGTATAGATTAAATATCGTAATATTTGCACTAACAAAGGGTTTCCTCAATAAAATTATTACTCCAAAAACAGTTAAGTAAAACGAATGTGGGTGAATCCCACATCTCAACCTAAAACTAGGCGAAAATAAATGCACCAACTGCGCTTTAAACGTAAACTATCATAAGAATGACATGCCATACTTATGAGACCCACTACAAATGCTATCTAAGTTGACCACGAAGACTAATGTCAAAAGCATTAGCAAACTGCATTTGAGCATTAGTCAAACGAGGATCAACAAAATCATCATCATCGTATGGGTCTTCATTATAAGTTTTCTTCCATTATTCATACAAGCTTATATTTCCAATTCCACTGCCACTTTTAGAAGCTTTATTAAC
This sequence comes from Chrysanthemum lavandulifolium, assembly GCA_022545495.1. Taxonomy (NCBI): domain Eukaryota; kingdom Viridiplantae; phylum Streptophyta; class Magnoliopsida; order Asterales; family Asteraceae; genus Chrysanthemum; species Chrysanthemum lavandulifolium. Next base: position 215,396,145 of record CM040241.1, read on the forward strand.
CTTGGAGCTCGTAAAAGCCATAAAATTGGCGGCTTCATTATATCTCCGACCACTTCACTATCACTATCCTCGATAATTGGATCATCAACCTTTATAGAAGCCATAGTAGAAGAACTAGGAAGTGTTGATTTAAAGGTTTAGCGACTTCCATCATCACCCGCTAACACAAGCTTCCCATCAACATCGACTTTTAAGCTCATTAATTCTTTCAACCAAAGGTGTAGTACTTGGACTACTAGATGTCGAACCAGCCACATCTTGAACAACTTTCTTACCTGAATTTGATGACCACCATTTTTTATCCAAGCTCATCATCTTTCTCAATCGTATTAAGCGCATCAAAAGGATTAGCTAAGTTTGTCTCTACTTCAGCATTCATTTCGTACCACTTGAACTAGCACCATTTTTTAGAGACGGCTTAGATCCACATTAGTACCATGAGAAGTCTGTCTAGATGGCTATTGGAAACCATCATTCTTTGGTTTTTCAACAACCTGTTTTGGACATAACATATCATCATGCCCAAATATCATACACACGACGCATATAGGTGGTTCTCATTCGTAATCCACCCTTACCATGTGAAGAACCTCTCCATCATCTTCCACATTAGGAATATCAATAACCATTTCCTCTTTAATTCTCGATCATCTTAATATCAATCAATGCATAAGCATAATCCATACAACCCCATGATTGTAGACACATAGAACTCGGATATGAATCAAGCATAATCGGGTTACCAAGCTTAATGGCCATTACACTCAATCCGTCGCAATAAACACCACAATAGGAATATCATGGAATTTTATCCAAATATGAAGTGAATTGATTTTCCTTAAGTAAATTAGCATTTGGTGTCCATTTCTTCAAGATGATAGGTGCAGATCGAGTAAACCATGGACCATTCTCTAATACTCCGTTCATACCCTCAATTGAAGCAAACATGAAGAAAAAGAAGCCATTTTAGTTCATCATTACTCGAGCTAAGCCAAACTTCTTCATTGCATTCTTAACATAGTACTCAACGACCGGGAATGCTACTCTTTTACCCACGAAATAACCATACAAGCTAAAACCATATCTCGAATGAACATCCTAAATAGACGTCTTAGGAATTTTAACTTCAACCTTTGCATTAATAGGTTTATCCAAGTCTAAAGATCTAAAATGTACCTTATTTGTATCAACCTCATTGGTAACCGGTGTTTTAAAACCTTTTTAATTGACCGATCGAGCCATGGTCTTTGCTCAACGAGTTTAACCGGATTTTCACTCAAAACCAACTTCCGATCACCTCATTGGTTCACGGTTCAACCGGTCGTGTCAACCCGGGTTTTAAAACACTGTTTGTAACCAAACTCACAAAATATTTTGGAATAGTGCTCACCTTCACGTTTGGTACACTCTGTTCCCCCACGAAACCGTGGTAGCAAGAACCAACTCTTCTACCCCCTTTGACACCCTTTGCCTCCCCAAAGGGTGTCACTTTAGGAACATCAAAATTAGATGACTTAGGGTCATCCATTGCATCAATTTTATCCACTAGTGAAACACGATCATAAGTACGTTTGATAGTACTCCCACCTGTGCTTCCACTCGTGTTTCCATCACCCACATTAGGTTGTTTGCACAATCGATGGCTTGGATCCATTTGGACGGAAGTCCATCGGCACCAACAATTAATCCGTCAGCAGTTTTGACCAATATCATCCTTCAACGTACCTCCACCGTTATCACTCTCTCTCATTACTCCCATCACGAATGTATCATGGTCAGTTGACCAAACCAAAGTGTCCCAACCACACACCAATCGAAATCAAAAATCAAAACTAAACAAATACTACCAATATTGCACCAGACCCTAACGCTAGGTTTAATAACCAAATGTGTAGTAATAAAACCCAAACCGAGGATAATAATTAGTCAAAATGTCGATTAGGGTTTAATATGTGAAAGATAAACTTCATGAAGCACACATATTAGTATAATGAACGTAAACTCAATCTGGTAAAACGCAAACCCTAATAAAGTTGAAAACCCTAATCGCAACAACCTTTAACCCAAGGATTAAAACTTGTAGACCTGGGAGACAACCGTTTTAAGGCAGAGTAAATAGACTGGGGACTATTACAATCAAGATCGAATATGGTTTAGGAAGAAAAAGGATCATAATAATGGATAGTTTAGGGTATTGGTTTTTCTCCAATATCACCACTTTTGAGAGAGAAAAAACGTGGGGGTTGGATGGGGAGTTTGATTCTTCAAAGTAGAAAAAGATTAAGAGACGATGTATTCGGGTTACTATGTCACTTAATTATCATAATCATCAAATAATACAATATAGAAGGTTGTGTAGATTTATATGAGAGACTTTGAGCGACTTCTAACCCCGTTCGACCCATTTTTCTAGTTCACATTCTACCTCAAAAGAAAATAATGCCTGACGTGTTTAAGACAAAACGGATGGGCCATATTGCTACCTCTGTATATAAATTTAAGAAGTGAACAAAAATTATTTGCATAATGCTCAACAAGACCAAACCCCAAACTTGCCCGACCCATCTAATTAATTGATGGTAGGAAGCCATACATGATTTAGAACGAAGTCACACACTAGCAAAAGATGCAATGATCAAGGCAATTTATCACATTTTATTAGATATACTTCATATTTGTATTTATCTTTAGTATGTAAATCACGTTGTGTATTTATCCCATAATAGTCTCATGGGTAGTTATCTGTTAGTCATAAGTCAAAGGACTCTTTGTGTATATATATTGTTGATTAATGAATGAGAAGGCAACCTTTGAGTCTTTCATGGTATCGAGCCTATAATCGATCCACCTTCTCATTCTTTTTTTTTTCAAAACAACAAAACAATGTCGACTCATCCAAGTTTCACCCACCATCGTCACCAATATCAAAACCTAATCCTATCACTCTTGAGATGGAGAAGAGTCAATACTCTTCATGGGCGTAATTATTTAAAATTCATTGTCGTGCTTATCAGTGATTGATCACATCATCCCACCTCCTCCTCCTGTTGCTTCTTCATCCAAAGACAAAGAAACCATGAACCTATCTCACCGTAAACTTGGGCTCGTCTTGACGCTATTGTCCTTCAATGGATCTATAGCACAATCTAATGATCTCCTCCATACAATTCTCGCCTCGCATTCCATCGCTAAACAAGCATGGGATCGCTTGAAAGGTATCTTTCAAGACAATAAGAACTCTCGGGCTCTTTATTTGGGCGTCAATTCACAAACACCAGATTGACAATTTTGCCAGCGTGTCTACTTATCGTCAAGAACTTAAAGTTATTGGCGACCAACTATCCAATGTTGGTGCCCGTGTCTAATGATCGTTTGGTTCTTCAACCGATTGCGGGACTAAGCGAAGTTATGATGGTGTTGCTACTATCATTCAACAAAGCGACCCACTTCCGACCTTTTACGAGGCTCCGCTTCCAAGATCATCCTCGAGGAAACCATCAAGATGAAACAAGCCACCGCCGCTTCCACATCTTACGCATCGCTTGTGCTTGTCACTTCTTCTCGCCAGTACCAAACTCTTCTAAACCATCAACTAATGGTGGTAATAATACTCGAGGTTACGGTTCTAACACTCGAGGGCGAGGTGGTGGCCGTGGTAACACAAACCGTGGTCGTGGCTACAATGGTCGTGGTAGGGGTCGCGGCAATGGAGGAAATCATACTGGACAACATCAACAACCTTGGGGTCCATTCGGCTCATGGGTTTGGCAACCACAACCATGGGCCTCGGCACCATGCCCATACCCCACAACCGGCTGGACTCGGCCCACCAACATCTCTAGTCAGCCTGGTATCCTCGGGCCACGTCCTCAACAACCATATGCTTGGTTACATTCAAGGCTGCCACTATTCCAACCGACATTGAGACAGTATGCACACAATGACTCTTAATCCTCCAGGATGATAAGCGGTATATGGACACGGGCGCCTCATCCCACATGACCGCTTCACCGGTAAACTCTTGTCTTATTTTCATTCGAGCTTTCCTAGACAAATTATTGTTGGCAATGGTCATGGTATTCCAATTAAAGGTTCCGTCACACCATCATTCGAAACCCACATCGTCCCCTGTTACTAAAAAATGTTCTTCATGCTCCTAACCTTATTAAAAATTTAATCTCTGTTCGTCGCTTATCTATTGATAATAATGTTTCTCTTGATTTTGACCCTTTTGGTTTTACTGTGAAGGAATTCCCGACGGGGACACCACTCATGAGGTGTAATAGCACCGGGGACCTTTATCCTCTCACCACCTCCTTGCTTAAACAACTCAAATCTCCGTCCACGTTTGCTGTTTTTTCTCAAGACTTATGGCATCATCGCCTAGGCCATCCCAAGCTAATGTTTTAAGTTCTCTTAGGAATAATAATTACATTCAATGTAATAGGAATAGTTTCACTTCGCTTGTCGACCGTGTGTTTTGGTAAACATATCAAGTTACCTTTTATGATTCTTCTTCCTCTACTCTTGCACCTTTGATATTATTCATAGCGACTTGTGGACTTCGCTTATCGTGAGTTGGCCGACATAGATACTATGTTCTCTTTCTCGATGATTTTTCCAATTTTCTTTTGACTTTCCCGCTTGGACATAAATCTCAAGTATATTACGTGTTTTCGGTTTTAGTGTGTTTGTTACAAATCAATTCGGAAAATATCAAAGCCTTCCAATGTGATAATGGCAAAGAGTATAACAACGCTTTGTTCCACCAATTTTGCAACAAAAATGGTATGACTTTCAGGTTTTCTTGTCCCTATACATCTTCTCAAAATGGAAAAGCCGAACGAAAAATAAGGGCTATAAATAACATTATTCGTACCATTTTATCACATTCTTCAGTACCCGAATCCTTTTGGCATCACGCATTAGAAATGGCCACATACTTGATTAATATACTTCCAAGCAAACTACTTAATAATTACTCCCCTACTCAGATTCTTTATAATCGAACTCCTTCGTATGCCCACTGCTGCGTTTTTGGTCATTTGTTTTATCCACTTCTCCCATCCACCACTATCAACAAACTTCAACCAAGGTCCACTCCGTGTTCTTAGGCTATCCACAAAATCATCGTGGTTACAAATGTTATGATATGAACACCAAAAGATTATTATATCTCGTCACGTTATTTTTGATGAGCTAAAATTTCCTTTTGCAGCCCTTAACAAACCAACCAAACAAGCCTATAAATTCTTACATGAAGGACTTCATCCTTTGTTTTCACACCAGCTTGCTTCATCACAGCCGCAACCCGCTAATCTTGAGCACAATTTGGTCGACCCAAACGCACCCGAGCCTCACTCACCTACTGGACTATCATCTCCTCAAGATACTCGTGAGTCTGGTATTGATACTCCACCCAATAACATGCCCCACTCTCCTGCTTCTTCTCATTCAGCCTTCGGGTCTCGACCCAACCTCGCCTTCCTTACTCACCTCGACCCATGTACTCTACCTGCCACACTTGAGCCCCGGTCGCTCACGCCCCATTCTACTCGATCTATGACCACACGAAGCATGTCCGTATCACCAAAAGCAAGGTACCTTTTAATTTAATGACTTCTACCACTCTTTCTCCTTACCAAAAATCCAAAACAAGCCTTGTCCGACCCTAATTGGAACCATGCCATGAATGATGAATATAAAGCTCTAATTGATTATAAGACATGGGTTTTGGTACCTCAGACTCGATATGCATGTTATTCGCTCTATGTGGATTTATAGACATAAAATGAACTCGACGGTTCTTTTGAGCGATACAAAGCTCGCCTTGTTGGTGATGGCGTGTCTCAGCAGTTGGTGTTGATTGTCATGAAACATTTAGTCCGGTCGTTAAGCCGGCCACCATCCGCACCGTACTTAGTCTTGCTCTTTCTAAGTCATGGCATATTCACCAATTGGATGTCAAAAATGCATTTTTGCATGGCAACCTACAGGAAACAGTGTACATGCATCAACCTATGGGATTTCGGGATCCTCAACGTCCCAATCATGTGTGTCTTCTAAAGAAGTCTCTTTATGGTTTAAAACAGGCTCCACGAGCCTGGTATCAACGATTTGCGGATTTTGTTTCCACTATTGGATTTGTGCACAGCAAATGTGATCATTCTTTGTTTATTTATCGCAAAGAGCAGGATATGGCTTATTTACTTCTTTATGTTGATGATATAATACTCATCACTTCTACTGTTGCTCTTCGGACATCTCTCATGTCCCTTTTAGCTCGCGAGTTCGCAATGAAAGATCTTGGACCGTTAAGTTCATTCTTGGGCATTTCAGTTGTTCGGCATTCACATGGTCTTTTTCTTAGTCAACAAAATTATGCTAAAGATATTATTGCGAGAGCTGGTATGTCTTCATGTAACCCGGTTCATACGCCAGTTGATACCAAGGGTAAGCTTTCCGGTAAACCTTACTCTGATCCTACACACTTTCGTAGTCTTGCGGGTGCGTTGCAATACCTTACTTTTACTCGACCTGACATTTCTTATGCGGTGCAACAAATATGCTTACACATGCATGATCCACGCGACACTCACATGCATGCCTTAAAGCGAATTATCCGCCACCGCAGGTACTCTTTCTTATGGTTTGATCTCACCAAGTCGCTACACATAATCTTGTTGCATACATACGGATGCGGATCGGGTGGTTGTCCCGATACTCGCCGCTCTACTTCGGTTATTGTGTGTTTATGGGTGACAACTTAATTTCTTGGTCTTAAAAGACAAGCTACACTATCCCGTTCTAGTGCGGAAGCCGAGTACCGTGGCGTAGCTAATGTTGTCTCGAGTCTTGTTGGCTTCGCAAACTACTTGAGCTTCATTGTCCCATTCCAAAAGCAACTCTTGTGTTTTGTGACAATGTAAGTGCTATATTTCTATCGGGTGGGTTCAACATCAACGCACTAAGCATATTGAAATGGATATTCACTTTGTACGTGAAAAGGTAGCTCGTGGTCAAGCACGCGTCCTACATGTTCCTACCCGGTTTCAAATTGCCGACATTTTTACTAAAGGACTCCACGGGTGTTGTTTGACGATTTTCGAGCAGCCTACATTCGCCCACCTCCGCTTTGATCATGGGGACTATTAGATATACTTCATATTTGTATTTATCTTTAGTATGTAAATCACGTTGTGTATTTATCCCATAATAGTCTCATGGGTAGTTATCTGTTAGTCATAAGTCAAAGGACTCTCTGTGTATATATACTGTTGATTAATGAATGAGAAGGCAACCTTTTGAGTCTTTCACATTTTAACACTCAAATATCTTCCAAATAAGAACCTTAATGAGGCAAACAACTTATTAACGATATTGAAACTTGCATCAAAAGCTACGGATCGAGCAATAGCATTGTGGAAAATAGAAGCACAACAACAAAGTGGTGACATGATTTGTGCATTCTTTTATGGTTTTTGTCCGTTATTTTACTTGTTTAGAAATCTAGGTACCCAAAGGAGTTGAGATCCTTGAGTAGAGGTGGGGATTTTATGAATGACTAGATTTCGGATATTATTTTATTTAATACCTACTAGTATTTATTTGCATACCAAACACCTTATAAAATTGGATTTCAAGCATCAAAAGTCCCACAAACCATGTCTTCCATTAGCATTTGACAATTACTA
>CM040241.1:215403938-215535216 GCA_022545495.1 Chrysanthemum lavandulifolium
ATAGAATTGTAAAGCGTTGAAAATTACATTGTGTCTTTGTGTACCAAGCCGCTTTCTTGATAAGGATTTAAAAGGTACACTTTTGAGGGTCATTTAAGCCCTTAATTGATCACTTTTGTATCCGTTACTACTTAATTTCGTTCCTTTTCACTTTTAGGCCTCTTGAAGGCAAATTCTTTGGAATGACACTTATTCGGACGAAAAGGCGCGAATATACGAAGAAAATGTCCAAAGTCAAGAATCGAGACACTCAAGTGCTGGGCGAAGAGGACGGCGTCATGACTTAATGCGGCGCCGTCGCGACACACCTTGAGGCGACTCGAGAGAGCAAATTGCCATTTTACAAGTGGCGGCATCGTTTAAAAGAGTAAGGCGTCACAACTCGGGCGACCTATATTTGGATCCGCGTCGAGAGGTTGAAGCCGACGGCGTCACAAGCATAAGGTGATGCCGTTACTGAGTTGAGCGTGGCCAAGACGAAACCCTAATGGCGGCGACCGACGGCGTCCTGATTAAAGTGGCCGTCGCACATTGTAACTCTATATATAAAATTGAATTTCGATTATTTTAGAGAGGTAGTTTTGTGGAGTAAAACCTAAACCGAACATAGGTTTGTCTTAGGCGTATCTTAGGGTTCCATACCCTATTTTACAACAAGATAAGTGATTTAATTCATTAATTCAATTATGTATTCAATTGTTTGTGTGTATGCTTGCATGTTTTCCATGTCCGGCTAATTTACTTGTGTGTTTGCTTAGATCTATGAAATCAGGTTTTTGGCGCCGCTTCCGGGGAATAGAATAGCTAGTTATATTTTCACCTCGTTTAGGTTTCCTTGCTTGATTCCTATCAAGTAAGCTTTTTTTTCCCATTTTTAGCTTCCTTGTAGTCTATCCCCCTTCTTCGTGACCTTTGTTAGTAACCCCATCACTTTTCATCATAGAAGGTGATAATCAACCACCACTCATCAACCCACCACCAAATGACCCGCCAAAGGCCGTACTCTTGGTGAATACTCAAGACCAAGCCACCTAGGCTATAGAAACATCATTGAGCTTCCCGACCAAGCCCGAACTCTGACCCTTCGATCCGACACCATCCGGTTGGTGCAAAGCGGATGTGCATTCCATGGACTTTCTTCCGAAGATCCTAATCAACATCTTAAGGATTTCCTTAAAATGGTCGATTGCATCGACCTCGATGCTACTACTCGGGAGACCACGCGTTTGCGTCTTCCAATTCTCTCTACGGGACCAAGCTAGCAATTGGCTTGAGCGACTTCCCGCCGGCTCCATCTCAAGTTGGGATGATCTCACCTCTCGTTTCCTTGCTCAATTTTTCCCCGGGAGAACTACTAAGCTTAGGAATGAAATCTTGATGTTCCAACAACGTCAAGGTGAATCTATCTCAAGCATGGACTCGATTCAAGGACTTACTCCATGTAGTCCTCATCACGGCATTGATCTTTGGCTTCAAGTCCAACTCTTCTATGATCATGTCAACTTCCCTACTGAGCGATCCATTGACCAAGCGGCCGGTGGAAAACTTAGTGATCTCACCGCGGATGAATCGTGGGGCATAATAGAGGACCTTGCTCTCTATGACAACGAAAGTTGGAATGACCCCCGTGAGTTTCGCAAAACCGTAAAGGCAATCTCCTTTCCTCCTCTTGACTCACAATCTTCAGACCGTAGGATGCTCGAGCTTGAAGATTAAGTTAAATTCCTAATGAGCTCCTACGAAAATCCTAAGTCTTCACATCAAGTGAACAAAATCACTCTACCTTGTGAATTGTGTATTGGTCCCCATGACACTCGAGATTCCACAAGACTCCCCGAACAAGCTTTTGCGGACTACGCCTCCACGCGTACCGACGGAGCAGGAGAGAAGTGGTATACTTTCAAGCCCGAACAAAACAACTTAGGAAATTCCTATAACCCCTCATAGAGGAATCACCCTAACCTTAAGTGGAACCAAAATTCAAACCCACCCCAAAGCTCATCTAGTCCACCTAATAGGTTCCACCCTCTAAACACCGGGAACCCCACTAGTCTTGAGGCAATTGTGTCTAGATTCATGTCATTTCAAGATACTTGATTGACTAAGCTTGAAGCCGATTTCAAGCAACGACAAGATGAGATGACAAACAAGCGGCGCCCTCTTAAAAGCCTTCAACAGGGAAATTAGAGCACTCCCAAGTGATACTATAAAGAACCCAAAAGTGAGTTCGATTTCATTGACTTCATGTTCTTGTTCACCATGGGAAAGTGCACATCCATGCCCCTCACACCCAACAGTCCACTCGGTAAACGCTATCAACAAGGGTTCCAAGCGATCCCAAATGAGGTACCAAGGCCCCGCACCATTGGTAAAACCTACTCTCGAGAAACCCGTCAACCAAGAACCCAAACCTAATCTAGAGGAGGAGTACAAGGAACTCCATCAAGAAAAACCGGTTCTTGAAGTCTTAGCTCATGCACCTTATTATAATGCTTTAAAAGAAAAATATGGCGAGAACTTAAACTTGGAAAACATGGGTTCGCGTTTGTGCAAAATAATTTACCTAAGAATTTAGGCGATCTGGGCTATTCACTCTTAGTGTAGTCTTGGAACTTCCAAACCTCTCGATGCTCTAGCCGACTTAGGATCATGCATCAATCTTGTTCCGTTGTCCTCCATATAAGCCTTAACTTAGGTAAGATAGAACCAACGTAAACCATCTTAGGTCTATCGACGGTAGTATTGCATATCCGGTAGGGATAATAAAAGACATGGTAGTACACGTAGGAGAATTAACTCTTTTGGCGGATTTCCGTGTGCTAGACATGAATAAGGACCCGACATGCCCATTGCTTGTAGGAAGGGGATTCTTAGCTACTGCTAGTGCCTTCATTAAATGTAAGATGTCCAAAATAGTGGTAGGAGAAGGGAGTGCTAGGTTAATTTACGATGTCAAAAAGCATATTTACTACAAGGAAGAGGAAATCCCACATGAGATTAGGTTGGATAGAACACCATCTAGATATGGACCTTGGATTAATAAAGACTTCATAGGTCCCCAACGACCTTTCTATCTAGATGAAGCCTTTGCTAGTCAAGCAACTTTCCATGAAAAAGAATTGGCTTGGGACATGGAAGTAAACCCGTTCGAGGACGCCTTAGTATTTAGGAAGATGACCGAGTTCCTAGGAAGCTTGCCCGTCAACCTTGTCATGAATAAGTGGAAAGTTGAGAGCGATAAGCCTAAGCATAAGTGGAATTAGGATAGACCGCCTAGTGACGGTAATGGAAAGTGGCACATTAGGATAACGATCTATGACCCCGATGGAGAGAAGTTTGAAAAGGCATACTAAACCAAGCGTAACACTAGGACTTAAATGATAAGTTTGATCCTTATGACATTCTAGAGGTTAAACTTACTTATATCGGTACGTAGGGGCACGACTTCGAGTCTAGCTACAAGACTCATAAATAAAGAAAAGCGCTTCGTGGGAGGCAACCCATGCTTAATTGTTTGCTTGTTTGTGTGTCGTATATCTTTTATTGATTGTTCATTCTCATGTTTAAATTTGTAAAAATGCTTTATTTTGTCTTTAACCTCGTCTTAACTACATATAAAGTGTTTTACAAAAGGGATAAGTGTAGGGAGGATTACACACGTTTTCAAAAAGAATGTGAACATGAGAATTACAATTATTTAAAAGATATACATGTGTGTTTGTTCGAGTCAAATGCTTGTATCTAGTCATAATAGATGTTTTGCAGGAATTTTTTCCAGATTCTAAAGATATAAATTTTCCAGAATTTTTTTCCAGAAAATCGCAGACCAGTTTCTGTCAGGATAACCTGACGGCGTAAGGAGGAGTAGAAACTGCTTACTACTTTTTCTTATTTTCTGAGCTACTTATAAATTTATGGAATTTTACACATCTTAATTTTCTAGAAAATCTGTAAACATCCATTCCACAAGCATTATATCATAGTTTAGTAGAGTCATATATATATTGTTACCGCCAATTTTACGCGAAGGTTTCTTTTGTTTTCTTTAAGTGTGCAGGTTTTATTTATCAAGAAGAAGATACATAAGATTGGAAGAAGTTTTTCACGCAAACACTATTCTTGAAGAAAGATTTAACCACTACTTTACACGGATCCTACCGAGCTAATCGGGGAGTACTAGTTTCTTTCGTTTTAATTACCTTCCATTATCATAACTTTGATACTTTCGGGAACATTGGGGACAATGTTCGGTTTAAGTGTAGGGAGGAAAATAAAACGGAACTTTGAAACTATGCTTATCCTTGACTATTTGCCTTGTCCAATTTCATTTGTGTAATAAACCATGAGAAATATCGGTTAGGGTAATTTTGGAACCAAATTTAAAATTTTCATGACATGTAGGAGTGGGCCATTAGTCTTAATAAAGCGTCTCATGGATAGGAAGTTATATGACTAGCACAAAAACCCTTTACCACTTAAATTCCACCCAAAATGTGAGGATCGCCCTTAGATTTGTAGGAATTAAATCATTCCACTTTAATGCTTCGAGTGTGTACCGGTAGTATAATAGATTCTAGAACTTGTTTTGTGATGCATTCCGAGATCGCTAGTGAGACTACACTTGTGTAGTTAGGAATAATTAAATGATAAGAGGCATTAGGATAACCCTTGTTTGATACCCGTATTATAATTACTTCTTCTACATCGGTTGAGTAATTCCCCCACACCGTTGCGTTGTACTAATCTTTAGTACACGATACCCCTAGTTAACCCCTCAGAGCCTTTCCTTTTTGCGGTTCTCGTGATGTTTCGGTTTTCCGGAATATCAATGAAGAGCATTGTTTACAATCCACCTCCAAATGTATACCCAAATCTCCTTAGCCTACCTTGTATGCACTCACTTTTATTGCATTATTGTTATCATACTAAACCCTTAGTTCAGTTATCTAGTTGCTTGCATAAGTTGCTAAGTCGAGTCATATCCCTTGTACACAGTTTTAGGACGATTGAGACTCATGGGAAAAGTTATTTTATGAAATGACGGGAAGGAACGTTAAATTCAAATTTCCTTTATTTGCGTAATAATGTACTCCAAGTGTTTTAATCTTTTAAATTCGGGTCAAATTAGTGTTAGAGTAATAAAATTTCAAGTGTAGGGATGTGCCTATAAATTCCTATTATTTTGATGTTATCGTAGAGGATGGTAGAGTAAAAGTGTATGAAAAAAAAAATAGAGTGTTAAAAAAAGTGAAAAAACATACGGGCTACCATTCTACATCTATCTTTAAATTTATGTTCGTTTGTTTCAATTTATATAGATTTAGAGTGTCGAGTCTTGGCTTAACAACGCTATTCTTCTCATGCTTGTAATATAAAGATTTTGACTTGCCACCACTAAATCGCCTATCCCACCAAACCTTCGTTTCCTACCGTAAGCCTAACATTACAACCGTTTAAAGACCTCTTGGATAGTTTTCCTAGGTGCTTACGTAAGCGATGGAGTTTTGATCTAGTCTCAAGCCTATGGTAATCTATATACTAGGACCGGTTAATGAGTGTTTATCTTCCATTTCCAACTTGATATATTTCATATATACCGAGAGATGAGAGTATCCAAACGCACTTGTGAGGTGCTAGTTTGTAATTTTCGTGCTTGTTATGACTTTTATGGGCTTATACGTGTTGTGAATTGTTCTAAACTAATGCTTCATGACCATTAACTTATAAAATAATTGGCTAAAAGCACATTTGCTTGAGGACAAGCAAATACCACGTGTAGGGATATTTGATAAGGATTTAAAAGGTACACTTTTGAGAGGTTATTAAAGCCCTTAATTGATCAATTTTGTATCCGTTACTACTTAATTTTGTTCCTTTTCAGTTTTTAGGTCTCTTGAAGGCAAATTGCTGGAATGACACTTATTCGGACGAAATGGCGCGAATATACGAAGAAAATGGCCAAAGTCAAGAATCGAGACACTCAAGCTACTGAAACTGAAGAGGACGGCGTCACGGCTTAATTGCTACGCCGTCGCGACACACCTTGAGACGAATCAGAGAGCAAATTGCTATTTTACAAGTGACGACATCAGGTTTAAAAGAGTAGGGCATCACAACTCAGACGGCCTAGATTTGGATCCCGACGGCGTTAGAGGTTGAAGCCGACGACGTCACAAGCATAAGGTGACGCCGTCACAGAGTTGACGTGGCCAAGACGAAACCCTAATGGCGGCGACCCGACGGCATCACAATTAAAGAGTGACGCCGTCGCACATTGTAACTCTATATATAGAATTCGAATTTTCAGTATTTTAGAGAGGTAGTTTTGTGGGTAAAACCTAGAGCGAACATAGGTCGTCTTGGGCGATATCTTAGGGTTCCATACCCTATTTTACAATAAGATAAGTGATTTAATTCATTAATTCAATTATGCCTTCAATTGTTTGTGTGTATGCTTGCATGTTTTCCATGTCCGGCTAATTTACTCGTGTGTTTGCTTAGATCTATGAAACCTAGGTATTGAATATTGATTGGTTGTCTCTTATCTTAATTGTGATTGACCTAGTATTGCGATAGGTCATCCGTTGTGTTTTTAATGCTTAAGTAATCTTTGTGAACATTAGTTTATATTCACCTAGAGTCATCGTAGTCTAAACATCGTAAGATAACCTTAGAGTTAGTTTATGAATCCTAGAGATTTCGTAGGCAATAACCTTAATGTAGACTTAAAGAGTTAGGGATAAACGCATACCCAACGACCTTAGAAGACACAACACGTTAAGAATAAGGACGTGACAATTCAACCATCAATAGGAGATAACTAGGGAGTAATAGCATCTAAGTAAACACATTTTTAATCATCATAAGATTACACAACAATAGACATAGACTACACTCACCTTAGTTTAGATAATCAGATAATATATCAAAACTCTGTGACGGCGTCACCTTATGCTTGTGCTTGTGCTTGTGACGTTAGGTAGACTTAAAGAGTCGGGTCGCCGCCATTAGGTTTTCGTCTTGGCCACGTCAACTCTGTGACGGCGTCACCTTATGCTTGTGACGTCGTCGCCTTCAACCTCTGACGCAATCGGGATCCAAATCTAGGTCGTCTGAGTTGTTACGCCCTACTCTTTTAAACCTAATGTCGTCACTTGTAAAATAGCAATTTGCTCTCTGAGTCGTCTCAAGGTGTGTCGCGACGGCGTCGCAATTAAGCCGTGACGCCGTCCTCTTCAATTTCAGCAACTTTAGTGTCTCGATTCTTGAATTTGGCCATTTTCTTCGTATATTCGCGCCTTTTTGTCCGAATAAGTGTTATTCTAGCAATTTGCTTTCAAGAGTCCTAAAAAGTGAAAAGGAACAAAATTAAGTTGTAACGGATACAAAAGTGATCAATTAAGGGCTTAAATGACCCCTCAAAAGTGTACCTTTTAAATCCTTATCAAATATCCCTACACTTGGTATTTGCTTGTCCTCAAGCAAATGTGCTTTTAACCAATTAATCTATAAGTTATGGGTCATGAAGCATTAGTTTAGAACAATTCACAACACGTATAAGCCCCGCAAAAGTCATAACAAGCACGAAAATTACATACTAGCACCTCACAAGTGGTTTTTGGATACTCTCATCTCTCGGGTGTATATGAAATATATCAAGTTGAAAATGGAAGATAAACACTCATTAACCGGTCCTAGTACATAGATTACCATAGGCTTGAGACTAGATCAAACCTCCATCTCTTTGGCGTAAGCACCTAGGAAAAACTATCCAAGAGGTCTTTTAAGGGGTTGTAACGTTAGGCATAGGGTAGGGAAACAAAGGGTTTGGTGGGATAGGCGATTTAGTGGCGGCAAGTAAAAAATCTTTATGTTACAAGCATGAGAAAAATGGCATTGCTAAGCCAAGACTCGACACTCTAAACTCTAGATAAATTGAAACAAACGAACATAAATTTAAAGATAGATGTAGGATGGTAGTCCCAAAACTGTGTACAAAGGATATGACTCGACTTAGCAAATTATGCAAGCAACTAGATAATTGAACTAAAGGTTTAGTATGATAACAATAATGCACTAAAAGTGAGTGCATACAAGGTAGGCTAAGGCGATTTGGGTGTACATTTGGGGTTGGATTGTAAACAATGCTCTTCATTGATATTCGGAAAACCGAAACATCACGAGAACCGCGAAAAGGATAGGCTCGAGGGTTAACTAGGGGTATCGTGTACTAAAGTGAGTACAACGCAATGGTGTGGGGAATTACTCAACCGATGTGGAAGAAGTAATTATAATACGGGTATCAAACAAGGGTTATCCTAATGCCTCTTATCATTTAGTTATTCCTAACTACACAAGTGTAGTCTCACTAGCGATCTCGTAATGCATCACAAAACAAGTTCTAGAATCTATTATACTACCGGTACACACTCGAAGCCTTAAAGTGGAATGCTTTAATTCCTACAAATCTAAGGGCGATCCTCACATTTTTGGTGGAATTTAAGTGGTAAAGGGTTTTTGTGCTAGTCATATAACTTCCTATCCTTGAGACGCTTTATTAAGACTAATGGCCCACTCTACATGTCATGAAAATTTTAAATTTGGTGCCAAAATTACTCCAACCGATATTTCTCATGGTTTCTTACATAAATGAAATTGGACAAGGCAAATAGTCAAGGATAAACATAGTTTCAAAGTTCGCTGATTTTCCTCCTTACACTTAAACCTAACATTATCCCTAATGTTCCCGAAGTATCAAAAGTTATGATAATGGAAGGTATTTAAAAAGAAAGAAACTAGTACTCCCGATTATCTCGGGAGGATCCGTGGGAAGTAGTGGTCAAATCTTTCTTCGTGAAGAATGTTTCATGAAAACTTCTTCCAATCTTATGTATCTTCTTGTATTCTTCCAATCTTATGTATCTTTCTTGACAAGATATCGCCCAAGACGATTTATGTTCGGGTTTAGGTTTTTACTCCACAAACCACTCTCTCTAAAATATCGAAATCAATTTATATATAGAGTTACAATATGGGAGGTGGGTGGCTATTGGGTCGCCATTACTAGGGTTTCGCCCATGCTTACTCGTGATGGCGCCACCTTATGCTTGTGACGCCGGCCAAAATCTCGACGCCGTCATCCAAATCTAGGCCGCCGAGTTAGGCACCTACTCTTTAAACCCGATGTCGCCACTTGTAAAATAGCAATTTGCACTCTGAGTCGCTCCTCATCGCGTCATGCATGTCAATTAAGTCGATCACGTCTCTCTTCGGCCTGTGAGCTGAGTGTCTCGATTCTTGACTTTGGCCATTTTCTTCAGATATTCGCGCTTTTCGATGCGAATTAGTGTCATTCCAAAGAATTTGCCTTCAAGAGACCCTAAAAGTGAAAAGGAACAAATTAGTAGTAATCGGATATAAAAGTGATCAATTTATTAAATGACCTTTCGGATGGTTCATATGATTCTCATGAATAACCTCCGACCCCATTGGAAAGTGAGTGTATCAAAATATATATATTAAAGTTCGCTTTACTAATTGTCCAACTTTTGGAACCCGGGCACATTGTTATAATAGAAACGCAATGTAGATAATCGGCTATATAAAACGGATGACATGAACCGAACATACTTAAAGGAGTTTGTGTGTCAAACACAAGGTAATCAAGATAAGACATGAACATATCAAACTTACATGAATCAAAGAAGATTTATACTCATAACGATTAAACAAAATGCAATGATATTCATGTGGTAGTACAAGCGTGGCATTCACAACCCAGCCCAACAAAATGAAATGCATAGAAAGATGATAAAACTGCTAATATGCACCTGCATTATCTAGCATAACGTTGATTCACTTTATATGAATGAAGTATAAGCAAGGCGCCACCTCATCTCCTCGCTGCGTGATGGGTAACAGAGATATATCTGTAACTTCTTTTGAGGTTTTGTACACTACTAGTAGATCGATGATAACTTTATGCACAACAATAACAACATGAAGTGACGAATACATCATAAAGTTAAATCTCAATAAAAGTATATCTCAATACAAGAACAACGCCATATTCAAACGCATAACACAAAGTAAAAGAAATGACAAAAGAAGATAAGAAGATGGACCCATAGTACAAGCATGGAACATTATATCAACGCAATAACAAGCAAAGCCCACTAGCTTGACAAGATCAAACCCCGTCCATGTTATGACAGACCTCCCAAATGAACTAGAAATCAAAACGGAAGTAACTCAATGTTCTAATTTTGATAGAAACAAGTAGTAAATAAAGGTTAATAATTATTTAGTATGTCATGTTACGCAAAAGGTTAATGAAAAACATCGTGATTGAAACACACCTTAGAACTTCTCTTGACATTCGTCAGCCTGCCCTTTCTCTTTTTCTCGCTCATAATTGTGGAACATGAGGAGATACAATGTACATGACAAATATATGGGCCAATAATCTCAAAAGTCCCAAGACAACCATATATCATGACACACCACAAGTTGTCATATGGATTGCCATGCTTTAGTTCTCTCAAGCAATGTACAACATCATTCTTTATCTCCTCGTTATTCTTATCATTCCCTACGACTCTTTTACATTGTACCTTAATCATTTTCAGTGATTGTGTCAAGAAGCTTAATCATGATGAAATATGCATGAAACCCTTCCATAACCCCCAAACATATGTTCGTGTGGTAATAACCACTAGCATAAGATGTATATGTTGATCACCTGTGTCGGAGGATTTCTTTAACTCCTCCCGCGATATATTAAAAGATATAATTACTTTATTGCCGCTTGTTTGACCTTCCATAATCCAGGAGAAGCCCCATTGCATATGTAATACCCGAATTTCTAAAGTTCATAAAAGACCAAAATACCCCTACAATCAAAAGTATGAATAATTAATTCAAAAGAATACCAAGTAAGCTATGTAAATTCAGAGAATTTTAAGAAATATCCCACATGATCTAGATAAATATTAAACACTTTGTAAAGGTAATTATTATAGTTTATGATTTTATAAAAATTAGTTTTGTATTTTACATATTAGCCGAAAATATTTAAAATAGTTTATAAAAGAAATTAATTAGTAAAAGCCCAATATAAATTTATATTAGTAAGAGACCATTTAATTTAAGTCCAATACATTATAAAGCCCATAATAAAAATAATAAATCAAGTATATATATAAAATTCGGGTTCCCATAAAATCCCTTTATTGCCGATAACCCTAAACCGACTTCAAAACCCTTCATAAATCAATTCCAGTTTCCAGAGCTTGAGACCATTTTCTTGGACGAGATTCAAGGTATAGAAGGTGGGAAAAATAGTGTTTGAGTTCCAGAGCTGTTTTAGTCGTGGTGAGTTTTTGGATGAATTAGGGTTTCGACAAGTGAGTGGTTTTATGCTTCTTTGTTCTAACGACCAAAGCTCATCAAGGGTAAGTTCCTAATGTTATTTTCAGTCCTATAAGTCATATGAAACATATAAAAATTAGCCATGCAAGTTTAATAAGTCGTATGGAATTAATTGGAACTAAAACCCAGAAGCGTATAAATATAACGAATGAGCTTATGATAATTTTTAAGACCATGAATTGATTTTTCCAGAAGCTCTTACATGTTATAAGACCTGAATAAAATATATATTTGTGAATTCGAAGCTTGTGAATTGTCTTGGTTTTTCTTGTTCAAACGCATAAAAAGGAAAGGTTTTAAAAAGAAAAATTAGGGTTTGTATGGACTAGGGTTTTCTTGTTATCATTAAGGGTAATAAATGAAGTATTAATGAGGAGCTAATGATTGGTGTAACTTAGGTTTAGGGCTTTCTTTTGGAATTATGCCCTGAATCGCTTCTAAATAAAAGGTTCGGGTTGATTTTGTAAATATTGAAACTTAAAGGTTATTTTGCAAAACGGTAAAAGACATGTACTAAACGTATAAAATAAGTGTGGGGTTAAACATGTGATTTTGGATATTTAGAGGGCTATTCGAATTATATTTAACTTAAAGGGGTATGTTTTGTAAATTCTAAAACCGTTGGACTAAAAGTGTAAAATCTGATAATAGAAGGTTAGATAGTATAATTAAAGATGTAAGAGGTGCAACATGTAATTTTGGGAAATTCGGGTCAACATGTGTAAATAAATGACGTAAGGACATGCGAAAGTTGTGAAAGCATTTCGTTTGAGTTTTCAAAGGCCGAGGTCAAAGTGGAAATCATTAAAGGAAGTAACATGTTAATTGAATGCGAATAAATGATGTTAAAAGTATGGAAACCCTAGAACCTAAATGGGGAATGATTTGGGTTAAAAGCTAAGTGTGTAATTTCGTTATTTCATGTAAGTTAAAGATTATGTAAACTACTTTGAAAGAGAGTCTTAAAATCTGGTTTTGACATTTGTAAACCCTATGCTATGAATAATGATCATATAAGCTCTTAAATAAGATGATTATCATATTAAACCCATACGTTTGGTAATTAATAATTGAAACCTAAAACGCTTGGAATTCAACCACATTCAAAAATGAGAATAACTGACGACTTCAAAAGTATTAATGAGATTTATCCGTCATACTAATAAGTATTAAATAAATCATAATCCGTGTAGATTCGCTGAGGAGAGGCCGACGCCACATCTTCGTATTCGCTCATTCTGCTTGTTTTCTTCTCATTTGCTTTAAGGTACGGATATTCTGCCTTACTTTAAGACACTTTTGTTAACGCATACGAGTTCTCCACCTTTTCGGAAAGGTCCCTCAAGTTTTCCTCCTTCATCATGTCTCTTATGTTTATTAGATTCCCAATGCCATTGCTATGAACCCTTTCCTCGAATGTTTGATCCGGTCACTTATCTCGAATTTAGGTTCTAGTGAACCATGCAATATCTAATGTGAACTTATATTAGAAGACTTTGTTATATACATTTGTTGAGCTCTGCTATATTGGATTATGAACTTATGATTATAAATCTACGGTTATGAACTTGCTTATGAAAATATATGATATGCCTCTATGATATGAACTTATGATTTCCGATTATCCGAATATGAACCTTATGACACGAACTATCCGATATGACTGTGACCTTGTGTGTGACCATGATCCGCGGCTTATCCGAAAATCGTTTGACTTAAGCTGGTTGATAATAACCAAATATTTAACTAGTCATGGGGTTCCATGTCCGTATCGCTGATGCACCTCTCGATACGACTCGAGGCGAAGAGTGATGTTCGACACGCCTCCGGATGGTGAAGCATATTTTTGAATATGTAGGAAGGGCGTATGGATGCATCCTAGATCCGATCCGTTATCCGATATTTTTCCGTGAATGATGTCGCAGTAGTACACGTCTTCACAAAAATTCGGAGCTAGCTACTCCATATATTTTCCGATGTTACCTTTTGAAGAAGGAAGATATTTCGATATGATATGTTAATTTATGTGGTTATGACGATTTGTTTAAGTGATTATTAGTTGCCATGCTAGGATAAGACTAATACGTTAAAATATGATTCTGATATCCGATATTATGATTTGTTATTGTTACGGAATACGCTGATCTGCGCGATGAATGCGCTAGTATATGATTAAGTGTTTTGAAGGTTAATTATCTTCATGTACAGACACCCGCCATGTTGAAACTCGCTCGTGTTAGGATTTGATATTAGAACTGGTTTAGCTATTATTTCCACATGATTTGTCCGCCATTTTACCTACATGATTTCTTCGAGTGTATTAAATGTTGAGTAATCGACTTGTATGAAAGCCATGTTTATTTATTAGGAACTGTTTAGTTAGTTTTGAGACTTTCTGCTTGGACTATACGTAACTGTTATTTTGGTGCATGAAATGTTCGGTCGATTCGATACGTTTGTGTTTGTGTCATTGATGTGCTATGTGATGTCTAAACTGTTATGTGGTTGTTTGGATTAGATATTTGTGCTTCCCGATTCCTAAAAGATCCTTCGTCATTATTTCATTTTGATTTAGTATTTGTATATTTGTTCTGCTTTTAGTTTTGTGTCATATATCCGCTTCACTGGCTTTGTAAGCTCACCGCACTTTTCTTTTCAAGCTGGTGTTTTAAGCATTTCAAGACGAGCTTATGGGATAGCTGATCCGGGTCGAGAGTAGAGCGAGAGCAAGACTTTACCATAGAGATCTTAGATTTATTTTTGAATATAAGTTATTTATATTATCTTTTGTAAGTTTTGTATAGGCTTCGCTATTGTATAGTTATTAAAGTTCGATATGAAACCAGACAGATATCTTTACCCTTTGCTCTGTCGGGTGTTACAGACATAAGGTACCAATCTCTAAAATAAGAATAGTTTTCTTAAAGTTTGATTTCAAAGTTAACACCAGAAAACATGTCCAATACTTAGTATTAAGTTTTTGTCACAATACAAAGGATCCAAAAGATAATTACCATAATTTAGTGGATCATTAGCATAAAATAAAACCCCATAAATATAATCAATCCTATAAAACCTACCACACATCCCGAGTCTATTTTGATTCCCCTATTCCTCAAAATTAAATTTCAATGGCGGCTTTAACAATCAAAGATAAGAATTTTGAACCCAACTTCAGGTAATGTAAATTAATTGTGTCTCTAATACACATTTATGTTAATTATTTGATTCATAATAGCTATAATCATCCTTGTATACTTGATATTTGTCTACATTTTTTAAATTTATGTCACAATTTTAATAGCCACTATTCATTATTTTCAACAGTCTTGTATGATGCAAACCAGAAAACTATGGCGGTTTATCTTCCACAAGACGTAATATTGTTTCAGATACTAACAAAGGTTCCAACAAAATCTGTAATCCGTTTTATGTGTGTCTCCAAACAATGGAACTCGCTCCTAATGTCAGATAGGTTCAAAGAGATGCACAACCGTAACCTTCTAAAAGATTACCATCTTAAAGACCAAAACTCTTCTGCTTTTCTGAAAACAGCAACGTTCTTCACCATTGACTGTGAATCACTGCCTAAGAAGGCCCCGCTGCAGCCGCCTTTACCACAATTTGAAGCCTACAGGCCTGATTACATGAGTTGTATACTAACATCTTATCATGGGCTGGTATGTTTTGGCATAAGAAAGTGTAATGATTGTCGATACTCTGATATTATTTTGTGGAATCCTTTGACAACCGAGTATAAGATGTTGTTCAAACCAGCCAATCCTGATTACATGGAATACTACAGTTCTTTTGAAAGCAGATACGGATTGTATTACAGCTCTTGTGAAGACGTATCACAAGCTTCTAGTTGTAACAGATCAGTCTGGCAATGTTTACATATACTCTTTGAAGGTGGACTCATGGACAAAGTTAAACAAGAAGGCCCCAAAAAATAGGTTGGAGCTGGAGACTAGGTTTTGCTTGAGCGAAATATCTATTTTCTGTGTCACAATATAGCTCAAGGTTTGTTTAGGTTTGACACAACAGCTGAGAGGTTCCATAAGATAGAAACTCCCCTGAGTATGATGATACTAATAAACTATCCTCCACCGCCATTACTCTTCTACAGAGGGTCCATTCATTTTTGTGTCAAGTACGACATTGGACGATATGATTTCACGTGTATCAAGTTGTGGAAGTGGAGTGTAGATGGAGATATCTGGAGTAAGGTGGTAACCTATCAGCTTATGCCCAACTATGATATTCGTTGTTTGTCTCCAGTGCACTTAATGAACAACGGAAACTGGCTCATGAGAGATTATAGTTACAAAAAGTCGATTTTTCAGGTAGATCTCAAGAAGAAGAAGTATACTAAAGAAAAAACTGCCACGAGAGCAAAGGAAAAAATCAAAGCAAAGGAAATTTTCATGACGACACGAATTGTATTCATCCAACGCTAGCGTGGGTTACCCTGGAGAAGTCATATACATTGAGACGCTTGTGTCACCTAATCAGTATATGATGTAGCATCTATCAATTATCCTTCTATGTGCCTCTGTTAAATTACAATGCTGATGGAAAAGATCTGTCTTACAGTTGCAAGTCATATATGGCAATCAACATCAGCATATAATAATAAAATGGAACATTATCATTATTACTAAGAATGTATACACGATTCACACGACCATGTTACCATGTGAATAGCATGACCCAAAATGCCTAATTCAACTCGCTCGTCGGTTAGTTGGGTTTCTTCGGTTTATGTCAAAACTGGGCCTTTAATATTGGAACCTAATTATGCTTGGTTGTTATTTTCGGGCCTATGCATTTTCACATTTTTTCCAGCAAATCAAAATGCCACAAAGTTTAACTGTACTAAAACATAGCACATATAAAACTTGTGCTTAAAGTTTCAGTAGCAAACCATAAGACTCACAATTTCAAAAGCAATTCTGACTGCATTTCAGTAGCAAACTAAGAGCAATGTTTTCATCTTTTCCTTGTAGGAACAAAAAAACATAAAAGTAGCCAATACAAATTCAAACCATGATCATGTCAAATGCTTATAAAATATATCAAGAATGATAAGGTTTAAAAACATGTTATTACACGCTGACGTATTTCTTAAACAAGCTAATTAATCCTATGAGTAGACATGATACGTTGTTTAAGAAACCTATGAAAAGCATTGATATCCTATAAATCAATGGAAGGAAAATGTTTCGACTTAACATGTTATGTAAGATTTAATTACTGTGGGCGCGGGCCTAGGGGCAAACATTTCTGAAGGGCACGCTAACTTCCTGAAAAGGAAAAGGCTCTACCTAGTTTAACTATATAAACGATGAGTTTAAACATCGTGAATTAATCGATCAAAGATAAAAAACCATGAATACTATAAATAAATATAAAAGATATCATACAATGAAAACAACCATTTAAGGTATAATTTTCCCTTTTGTTTTATCATCATTTTATGCCATGGATTATATACTTTCCTCTTATTGTGTTTGTCAATAAGATTCCATGTATTATAAGCATGATTGTTTTGGTTAAAGTTATGTGATTTATGATGAAATTATGGCTAAGTACTAGGCATTTCATTGGGTATCTTCACAGTCGTCAAAGAAGCCCCATGTATAAAACCTTCTCTTCTCTGCTCTCTCGAGTTTCTTCATGAAAGGAATTGAAGTAAGAAACTTTCGAAATATTTAATCTTCTGTCTTATGGTAGTCGTAGTGAACTTAACTTAACTTCACGTAATTATTGATGTTGTGGTTCATAACTTATAGTATAATCTCGAGATCTTGAGTTCAAATTTCGCCTTTTCGTAACGTTTAACACACAGCCAAAGTTGGGTTAACTTTCAATACATAATTATTCAATTTTTAGTATGCGTCAAATGGAAATAAAATAGTCAAAAGATCGAAACATACTAATTTTAGTATATTAAAAAAAAAATGGATATATGTTGAGAGTGGATTTGAACCCACGGCCTTCGGACCGAACCTTAATCCGCACCTTAGACCAACTCGGGCATCTCAACTTTAATCGACAAAAATTTCAAAGTTGTTATAGATAAATGTCAAATTTGGTTTCTCATAATGTTTTACAGTTTTCATGATGCAGTAGTCTTGCAAAGGTGAAAATAATAACTACACTACATTTATTTATTTATTTATTTTTATTTTAGTTAAAAACAAATTTGTAGTTTCTTTTTACCTAATTAGGAAAATCTTAAGTTTTTTTAATTCAAAATATTTTAAATAAAAAATAATAATAATTTAATTGTTACTTAATAAGAGAAGGTTGAGTTTTTTAAATGAAAAAGTCTACACTTAGGGTTTTGTTTTATTATATAATAAAATATTTATTTACATATTATTTTATTATTATTTATTTTATTTTGCAAAGAAAATCTCTTAATGTCAAGAATATTCCGACAAGTCGTCACCAACCTAGACCCTGCTTTGGAATGCGAACTTACACCCACGATATAACCTCGTTATTTAAAACCACTTAAGATATTGTCTTTAGATGCAAGAATGACTTTGGCCTTTGATTGCAACTTTATTAATGTAAATGTAGTTTGTTAACAGGACAAGCGTAAGGAGTAAGCGTGGCACATTATTGTTTAGAAAATCATTAATGAGCAACGAGATCTCATCGTTATAAGTAGAAGAAAATGATTTTGGCACCATTTGTTATATTAGAGCAGATATCAATTTGCGACGAGTGTAGTTCAGGTCACATTCTAGTTTTATAAGTTTTGCTTAGAGCCTATATGGAATAACCTATCTTTGAGTTCCTTATGAATTCTCACCGACCTTTAACAACCACAATCACCTAAAAATAAAAATAGTTGATGACACAAAAATCACCAACGATAATTAGCATATCAACTAAAACACGCTTAACTATCAACCTACCAGTTTCGCAAAGTATACTCCAAATATCATATGATAGCCATTCGCTATTCATTGGCGTAGCAGTCCATGATTTCATTAGTATAACTTCGAGATCTTGAGTTCAAATTTTACCTCTTGTAATTTTTAATGAATGAATTACCATAATCCGCCTATCAGCACATTACTAAATAACATGCAAATTTAATTGAGAATTAAAGTTCTTTATCGTTGTGGTGAAGAACATCAAACAATTTACGAAAACTAAAAGACAAATCAACTGAATACATATTACTTGTAGTTTCATCAGAAGATTACATCACTTTCAGAAAAGCCGCTTGTATCACTTTCAGAAGAGTCGCTTGTATCACTTTTCAGAAGAATCCTTCAGAAGAGTAATCACCCTAAAAAAAAAAAAAACTCATCAACGAATGTTTCAACTTTTCAGGTGTAATACCCTATAAATCATTAAAAAAATCATAAGTCATTTCAACTTGATCTAAATCTTAAAATAATGGTTTTGGCATTCTTGAAAAGGTTGCAGATAGTAAATACGGAGTATATTTAGATCACCCAGTAACAATCCGAATTATTGGATAATATAATTTAGGAGGTATTAAGCAATACATGACATGAACATATTTGATGCAACTTTCAATAAGTTCAACCCATTTGACACGCTTTCCTCTTAAGCTTAATGTATATTTTCTAATACCAAATTGACCCATTACATACAATTCAAACCAAATCAAGTTAAAATTCCACCTCTAGTTACACAGATAACATGTAGTCCAAGGATATTAGTTGTAGAATTTTTAAATCAGACAAATGCTTATAACAGGCCCCTGAACCAGGCCATTTTGGCACATCTAAAAGTTTTACTCGCTTTAACTTAAAACCATAACTTAACTGTCTTTCATCAATAGCTCAAGCAATACGTATCTTTAGCCTATTTAAGATGTTATACAACTCATTCATATAACCTTTTGTATTTAAAGAATTAGAAATACAAAAGTAATCCATGAAGCTTCGAGAATAATTTACAGAAAATGTTTTAATATCTGAGGTGATGAAGACTACCTTATTAATTATCATATGGAGAGACTCAAGATTCGGAGGACATCTGAGAATGCAGATGAGTACATCCATTAAGCAGCAAGCAATTGTTATCACCAATGTCTTCAAATTAGGAAGAGACGGAAACCTTCTTCCGTAAGCACTCATGTTTACTAGTTATATATGCTAGAACTTATAAGTATAGTTTAGGCATGCTTCACATTGTACTTAATCACTTCACGCATATAATGTGTTGCTGAAATCACAAGGGGCTTTGAGCATTTGAGTTTAGTAATAGATTTGGTAATTTGTTCATGTAGTGAAGTTTTAAATGCAAAGTCTGAATTTTTCCCCATGTCCAATACAAATGTGTTCAAAATTTGCTTTTCGTTCTTGAAAGAATGTCATTGGACCAGAATATTGGAACAGTAATATCCTAAGTCTGTAACTTTGGGCATGTTGGATGTGGATCGAATATGTGTGTCAAAACGGGTAACTTAGAATTATGGGTTTAATTGTCACGGATTGGTTTGAGTATTTGTATTACGTGAAACACAATAGGCTTATAAGTTGTTTTAGAATATACGGTAAATTATGATTAGATGGTATAAACTGATCTCGCTTTACAAAAAGAAGTCTTTTACCTTGGCAAACAAACTGTTTCTTACCTTCAGTTGCAAGATATGATGTCCAACAATGTAAAAGTGACTATCTTCCGTGTATTTGAGTTTAACATGTTTTGATGCTTTTCAATTTATTATTTGATGTCAGCTGGTTTTGAAGACTAATATACATTGTGGCAGTTTGAAGATGCATATATGCTTACGGCTAAGAGACATGCAATTTCGTGGGAAGAAGCTCCAGAGGACACAAACGGAAAGAAAGATTTCCCAACCACATAGACCATCAAGACATCGGTTCTCTCAAGGCTCACTTTGTTCCTGTGATAAGTAGTTAAATTTGTCCATGTATTGGAATTATGCATAATCATCTATATTAGTAGAGCTTTTATGATAAAATTTTCTAGTAGTAACTTTGTGAGAAGCACAAACACATCAAGACAGTTTTAGAATTGACAACAATGTTCCAACCTATTTTATCTTAAATATTAGATCCTCAAAAGGTGTCCATTTTGAAAGTTAGAATTAAATAACACAACCCATTTCAACCCATACCGATAACTACCCAAAATGACCCAAGACTCTTTTGATTCTTTCACTTTCAAGCAAAAGTATATATAATTAGGGACGAAGCCAGAACAAGTATGATTGGGTGCACAATTTTTTTTTACCGCTATATAATAAAGTTTAAGATGCTAACTAAGTAAGACTAAAAGTACAATTGATAGACCGGGGTCATTTAAGATACATTCGAGAAAATCGATGTTTTTCTTAAAATTAACATTACATCGAGAAAAATTCATAGGTGTCTCGGAACCCACGGACCCCCGCCTCGGTCCGCCCCCAGATATAATCCCGTCACAAACCTGTTGAGAGAGCAAGCAAAACTTCTGATTTAATCGGATTGGAAACTAGATCCAAATTCTGCAAAATGTCATATAATTGAGTATATTGAGATCATATTTACAAATGTATTATAAACAAAAACACCTAAACACATAGAAAAATGTTTTCCTTTTGATAAAAATTCAACTTGAGTCATCATATTTTTTGCACTTTCAGAACAGTCATTTTACGATGTGCTCTATTATAGAAAGTGATTTGAACTCCACCAATAACAACAAGGAAGTCCAGTCGATGATTCGACAGCCACCCATCCTTATGTACCATTACATGATGTCCACGTGTTGCAAGTGCAATAGGTAAGGAACCATAAACATCATCTAAGCCTCCATTCTTTTGAGTATGGTCACTTGTAAGTAACAAAAACTATGTTACCAAAGATGAAAATTTAAATTTAGAGGACAATCAACACATGATTCCTTTACCCCTTTACCCTTTTATGATAAATTGGTTAAACTAACAAAAAAAAAAAAAAAAAATGGTGTTGAAATCAATTTTTATGTCAATTCTGTAAGTTTTTCATTTGTTTAGTCATCACCCACAACCTTTTCTTCTTTGTCAGCATGAAAGATGCTAACTTCAATATCACCTAGGAGTTATCATATAATTTTATTAATAGATAGTGAAACTATGACAAAATACGAATTTTTAGCAAATTGTAAGCATTATTGCAGAGCATTGTTATAAGGAATATATATTATCAAAATCATCATTAGCACTAAATCCCCAAATAAATACGGATTACTTTCCTAAAAGACATGTGTCATATTTAATATACCTACTTGAACCACCAATCCACTTACTCTCTAATCATCTTTCTAGCCATCTTTATTATTCAAATTAATCAAATTAAAGCTTTAACCAATCCCTAATCTTTTCCCAAATTGAAAGAAAATTAACAAAAAAATCTCAAACCCTTTTAGAATACAACTAAAATCCATGTATGAAATTTTAAAGAAAATCAAGATATTAGATATAAAAAATTATACCTTTAGGCCATTGAATTGTTCTTCCTCCATAATTAAATTATGAATATTGCATTAGGAATTAGTGCAACAACAACTAAATCTGCAATTTATTTTAAGATCGCTCAATTTTTTTTTTATCTATGATTCGATTTGGAATAGGGTTGAAAACAAAAAAGTGGGTGGAAGCGTGGCACATGAATCGGTGGGTGGTTTTGATTTTGTAATTTTAATTTTAACTCCTAAATATGTGTATATTACTCCTACTGCTTTAAATTTTATTTTTTATATTTTTGACACATATATCTTTTACCCAACATCGAACAAATGAATTTTGATATTTTTTTTTTAAAAGTAGAAATATTTAGGTTTTTTTTTTATTATAAAATATAAAAAGATAATAAATTTTAATAAAATTATTACTTAATAAGGAATGAATTGATTTTTTAAATGAAAAATTATCGCTAGAGGTTTTATTTTATTATATAAACTAGTTATAAGTCCCGCACGCATTTAGATTTTTTTAATCCTTGAATAATTTATTTTTATTTATTAAAAATTAAAAAAAAATTTTAATTATTTAATTTTGTATTATATGAAGAAGAGAGCTTGTCTTCCAGTTTAGCTAAGGACTAAATTTGCAACCAAAATTTCTCACACGGATGTTGGATGCACTTTTCAAATGATTGGAACTGTGCATGCAATTTGTCAAAACCACAAGGACGATTTATATAATTTACTCTCATACTTATGTTCGTTGTAACTGCTTTTATATTGATTATTCAAAACTTATAATTTGACCCTCCTCCCAAATAGTTAGATAACCTGAATCAAATAATTTTCATGATACCTAAGCACTACATGCATATTATTATTAACTGCTACCATACATATACACCTAATAATCATTTAATTCCTCTCAAAACTAAATGCCAAACAACCCCTAATATCCAAATCAACCAATATGATATTAAGGATGAGATGGAAGCACTTTCTACATACCAATTGAAAATTAGATTTCTTTCATGAAAACTTATTATATATACCATAAAAAACCTTTAAAACTTTGAATTGGTTACATGATCAAAAAATAAATAAATAAATAAAATTGAATTGGTTAGAAAGGCCTTTACATCTTACATGAGTTATGCAGCTTCCTTGAAAGTAAAATCACACAATATGGTAAGTCTTTTGTTCAAGTTTGGCATCAATGGAATCACCTTATATCAATATTTGATGCATAATACAGGATTTAGTCAGGTTTGATTATATGGCTAGAGTCGGGAGAAGCATAAATACCAAAAAGTCCTTAGTTTAAATAAAATCAAGAGATCAACAATATACGATTTTAATCATGACACAAAAAGAAACGTCATCTTAGTATCAACTTGTGTATAATGTTGGTCACCCATCTGCCTCTCTTGTGCATCCTCTCATGCATATATGAGTCGCTTTTGTCTCGGTATTAGCTTTCTGTTGCTTTAGAAGTAGCTTCAATTTGGCCATATAGTTTTTGCTAATATAGCATTATCCTCCAAGATACAATAGAGTTTATAGAATACATCAGTAGACATATGTATATATTTTTTATATAAATCTAGAAATTGGTGAAGATTGGGATTATTTACCAAACACTATATCAATTTTATAACCATGTTTCCAAATATCAAATTTAAACAATGTTTAATGGCATAGAATTACTAAAAATAAAACAGTAAATATACATAACTTCTACCACCTAAAATATAACTAAGAATGACTGGCTCTAAAGAGTGCTAATGCTTTTTGCATGTTTTAGATTGATAAACTCAGTCATTATTCTTTTCTGAGTAATATCGATCACAAACTCATTTATAATCCCTGGGTGTGTTATGATATATCTTAAAGTTCTCTTTAGCATGTTAAACATGCACCACAAAGATGATAACTACAATACTAAATTTTAAATAGTTACAAACAACTAAACAAACCTGATTGTGACACTTGGAGACAATTGTGATGCATGGAGAAAGAGGATTACAATGGGCTCAGTTTTCAATACATAAATATAAGCTATATGACTAACATACCTTTTACGCAATCATGGCACGCGAGTATCGCATGAAATTCCTTACCTTTGAGTGAATATACCAAACATCAGACGTGGAAATCTGAATGAAAGAATTTTGACTCATCTAAAACATCATCTGACTTAAGACTATCTTCGCTATAAAGTCCCGTAAGAGGTTTAAAATATTAATCATAAATATGGACTCATTTTTCTAAAGGTAACAAAGAGATATGATAGGTTATGTCAATTGCCCCATAGTGTAGGTATATTACAAACCCTTAAGTCAACCAAAAGCATTCTTCGCATGAACACCTAGTGAGATAATAAAATCATCAATTCCTTTAAAATTAGAAACAAACCATGTGAAATGTTGTTTTACCACCTACAATTAATATGGTCAATTTGGTTATTAGTAAAACTGGAACAACATGTCGCAATTAATAAGATTATACAAACAAAACCTATTGAAAAAGTAGTATTAGTTTTGATCTAAGTTAACATTCATAAACTGTTCCGAGTAGCACAAGGGTATATTAGATGAATGTTATACCTTGTTGTGTATATCCCTTCAGCAAGGGCTGTAAACTTTTGTTCACTATATGAGTTTCTATGCATGTGATCGATCTTAGTGTCCTCATACTTTGCTTATTATTTAGTTAGAAAGATAGAGATGAACATTGTATCTTATGCATTTATAACTAACATTTATTTAGACGCATTGGGTCCGAGAGCCTGTCCGTAGAAAAGGTAGAATTTCCTAAGCTAATCTCAATGATGATAATCTTTGCGCAAGAAGTTCTGTAATAATCCCTTTTCCACATATTAAATTACAATCAGAACAGTTGTTGAGTAGCTATAAACCAAATGGATCCAGAACCAAACTCCGAGCCCACGACTCCTATTGCTTCCCCTAAGCACCAGACTACTGCTCAATCAACCGTTAGAGATGAAACATCCATCATATCAGATGAGCATAATGGCCATACAACTGTTGTTCACTATATGAGTTTCTATGCATGTGATCGATCTTAGTGTCTTCATAAACTGTTAAAACTCATAATGGCCATACAACTATATCTTTAAATCATGTATGTATACCTGTGCAGATTTAATAGCTAATTTAGAAACACCAATCCTATCACATGAAGGTTAGAAGTTCTAATAATCAATCTCAAATAGCCCTTAGTAGATTTGTTATCCGGTTTGAGGTGTAGTATTGAAAGAACAACATATTACTTTTAAATTTTTGATTAACCTATACTACACATTTCAATGATATTACAAAATTTCAATAGCCTATCTAAAATTCCTACATATGGCTAGACATCAACATCTGCATTGGTCATTTAATTACTCTTCCTACAATTATTAGTAGACATAGCCTCAATTTTACCTAACTTTGAGACTACTTAGCTAGACAACAACAATATGAAGCCAAATAACATAAATCAATAACTTTGCGCCACTAATGCTGCCTGAGCTAACTACACTCTGTAACTTTGAAAATGTTCAACCTAGTGATACTTAGAGAACATTTATAACAATATATTTAATGATAACCATATATATAACAGGTTTTCTATTTTGATTTCTTGTAGCTCTGGTTTCTGAATTTTTTACAAATACTGTTGTTAATATGTTATCACAAACCATTAAATTTTGTTTCATTCAAATAATTAAATCAATTTCATTATCACAATTACTACTAAAATTAACCAACTTTAAACAAACAAACCATAAAAATCACAACAATCAATAAACTTAACAATGTTCAAAATCAAGAAGCACCTTAAAGCAATAACCTCGAAATCAAGTACAAAATTGATAAATCTAAATTAAGGGTTGCAATTATATGTTAGTTAAGCTAAAACAGAAAGATAAACCTAACTTGGTATTTTTATACTTCAATCGAAAATCCCTTGTTTATGAATTTTGGATGTTGGGAGTGTTTATCTAGGGTTATGAGATGCAAAAGTTTTTAATGGATTGAGTTAATACATCCGGTTTTATTTTTAAATTTACATTTTGCCATAACATTATGAAAAAATAGCACTAAAGCCCATGTGTATTTTCAGCCTTTTTTATACATGAATACAAAACGATTTTTTAGAAACTTCGGTCAAATTAGGAAATAATTAGCTTTTAATATTTTTCACATCTAAATAAAAATAATAATTAAAACTATTACCAAATAAGGTATGGTTTGATTTTTTGAAATGAAAAATTACCACTAGGGTTTTGTTTTATTATATACTAGTGATAAAGCTTACAAGACGCTGCCGGTTTATTTCAAAATTTTTAAATAATGTAGTTTTATTTATTAAAATACAAATAATTTAATCTTTGTTTATTTTTTTTATGGTTCTTACTTATGGTTTTTATTATCTTTGACTATGAAGGGTCATAAATATATATTTAAGGATGAATTTCATATTCCCCATACCTTTATGATTAATTACGATATACCTCAAGAACAATCATTGAAAGCATAATGTACACTATTTTAATAATGTTTTGGTAAATATGAAATTTCCAAATTTAATAAAGAGAGATATGAATTTGCCTCTTTTAAAAAAGTGTGTACTCAAAACTTTAGAAAGCAAGTTTACTTATCATTTGTTATGTTAGTTGTTGAATAAATATGCAACAATGTATATCACTTTGCAAGGTCAAAGTTGAAAAAAATACCTAAAAAGTGTTTGTGAACAGTAATATGAGACGGAGGATATAGATATTGATCTATGTGTCAAGAAATTTTATTTCATAATATTGTTTTGACAACTTGTTTTACTAATGATCAATATTTGCACTTTCTGAATACATTTATTGTTCAAACCGCAATTACGATGTTATGAAGCTTATTAGTCAACTTTAACCAAATTAATTTTGTCAAATAAATGTGTTTTTTTCTATTATACATTGCTTCAGTGCTGTTTGGTTTATTGTCTTGACAAAGTCCTAGACTTGAACTAAGCATCATGGTTGAAAGTCACATTTGCTATTTATATAAAGACATTTCATAACCAAGTCTTGCTTAAGTCCTTTATTTGAAATAAGGAGCATAGTTGAAAGTCGCATTTGCTTTTATATAAAGACATTTCATTCAGATTCCTCCGAAGATGGATCATATCTTCTGCTTTGATACATTTTACATTTGATCTGTTGCTTTAATAATGATCAATACCCAATGTACATTGATCTTGATCTTGATATTAACATTCAAAGATCAAAACTTCAATAAACCAGAACTCGATAATCATTAATCAAGTCAGTTTTACTTTTAGTATAAAAATCTCTGTTGAATAATTGTGCTATCATTTGTATAATCTACGGATCAAAGTTCAAATCCTACATTTGTACATTATATTGCTTAAAGTATTCAGTTTTCTGGATCTTAATGAATAACAATTAGTGATCTGGGTTTGTATTCGAATAGTCACTTATATGAAGGTCCTCATAACTTTATACTGTTATGCCTTGCTGTCAATGATCATCGGTTCTACCACCTTGGAGCTGTCTTCTGCACAAAATATAAATCACATTTAGAATCATGAAACCACACACAACCAAAAATTTCAAACAAATAACTTACTCTAGAATCAATTGCTAATAGCTTGGCAAACATGTTCCCATATAATTTTTGTTGTATTCTTTCATCTTCCTTCAACACTTTGTACTCCAGCTTCACATCTCTGATCACCACCAACAATAAAGGATCAAAAACCAATCAGATAACCAATAGGTTGGTCAAACCATTCCTAAAAGTGAAGAGATAATTTTAATATGTGTCATTGCTATCCCGCATCCGCTAATGGAATTTGCATAACATTGTTTTAGTGAAGTAAACAGTTAGTGTTTATGCCACATCTCAAAATGTCAATGAACTTGGTTTTCACTACTATTAGAATACGCCAATCTTATCTAAAAGCTACTATGCAAAAATACTTTAACAGAAACCATTAGTTCATAATCACACTTTGATATCATAACATACATAATAACTTTTCTTGTTCTTTTGTTCTTTATTGGTAAAAAAATATATAATTTGTACATCCAAATCATTGCAAACCATTAAACTAATTAAAAACAAACAAAAAAAAAACAACAAACAAAAAAACCTTTACATAATCAAGAGAGAAGGTAGAGTACTTCTAAGACTCAAGTGCTCAAATGGTATAAAATTGTTGTTTTTAAAAGCAGTGAATGAAAGAAAAGTGACTAACCCAAGATAGTGTTTGTTGGGTTATAAGCAACTTGATTTTTTGCAGCATCACCGACAAAACGCTCATTATCGCTAGCGACTATAACTGACGGATAATCTGATTACCTTGATCATTTGGTATAATCTCAAGACGGTTGTTCTCCCAAATAGTCAAGACAAGAGTATGTCGCCCAAGATCGATACCAATAGCTGGAACTTTACCTCTGTTCGATATTATGTAATGACAAAGAAATTATGCATCCACAAGAGTTTATATACTTGTAATGAACCAAAGCTAATCAATGAATACATTCTATGCATACAATATCCACGTTATGGAAAAGTTTCTAACTTTCTAAGCCTTAAACTTCCTTATGAATATTCACTTTCTATAGTTAATGCATTAGAGATTTGAATACATTCTATCATCTCTCAGAACCTCTATCAAATAAGCCATGTTGCCAACAACTAATTTTGTAAACAATTTAGCTCAACACATGACCCAAAAGACGAGAGAAAATGACATAAACCGACAGAAGTAGCAATTATGATGAAAGAGCTCAAGAAAATCATCAAACAAATCAGTCAATATACAAAACAATTCAACAATAAAATTGGGGATAAACAAAAGTAATTAATTCATCAAAGGGTTGTAACTTGTAAGTAATGAATAAATCAATAAAAATACCGTTTTAATCACATGTGAAGTAAAGAATGATTTAATGGGTTGAATTTATCTTTATCAATTAAAAATTCACTGTGTTTTTATGAGCCAGCATCAAAGCTGCCACAACTGTAATCATCCAAAACAAAAAGCCATCATCAAATTTCTCAAAACAAACACTAAAATTTATAGCAAGTGAACCATGCATTTATAAAATCTAAACAACTAATAACTGAAAAGAATTATGAAACATGTTCACAAGTGATGAAGTAGAAGCCATTTCAAGATATTATAGTTGCAATAACTTTCGAAAAATATCACGCAATCATTAGTATACAAATTCATGAACGACAAACGAATAATAACAAACTTACACATTGAATGTATTGTGTCCGCCTTAATATGCCACTGAAATTGATTGTGAACACCAATTTAAGGTTTAAATTGGAATTGGAACTCGAACCACCTCTACAATGGAATTTTAGGAAATTCATACCATGATATAAACTATAAGAGGGTGTTTGGGATTGTATTCTTTCAGGTGTGTGGACTTTGAATATAAAAACTTTAACTGCTTATTTGCTTACTTTGTGCTGAAATAAGCATCGATGGAGATGTTTATTATAAAAGTGCTTAAAAATAAGTATAAGCTAAACATATGCAATCCGAAACGCCCTATTTAGATGTGTCAAAAGTGTGCAATGATCAATTTAAAGTGTTAAATAGCTTTATGAAACAAAAAACAAAAGTTTTGTGTTAAGGTTTTCAAAGCAAAACGATATCAAAACACTCAATGCTTCAGCAACCATTGATGATACATGCTTACTGTCATCATCTGTAAATTAACCATAATCATAGAACACAATGGCACATTTGACTAAAAAAAAGTGTAGACATGGCATATAACAGTTCATATTAGACATGGCATATAACAGTTCATATAACAGTAAAATTCAGATTAATAGCAACACACTTACATAAAAATTGATCTATTGTATGGTGTAAGAGGGGCTAAGTTTCGATGCACCAAATGCATCATCAATAGAGGAAAACAAAAACTACAAACAGAATTGAAGTTATAGAAAAACGGTTTACAAAATCGAATTAGGCATTCACTTAATAGAATAGTAAACCTTTAATTATAAAAAGTGAAGAACCGAGAAAACCTGATTTTTAGTTGATGAATGGATATTGTTATGGGTGTGATTAGGGTTCTTGTGGGCTGCATATTCTTTGTTATTAATAGAATGTTTCATGGTGGTGGTGGATGGTGGTATGGGGTGATTTAGTTATGGGTTTTTTTTTACTCCGTAAATAATGAACAATGAAGAACGGAAGCCATGTAGTTTTTTCAAAAATTTCAATTTGGTCTAAAACTATTAGGTAATGAATTTCAGGTACATGTGTATTGGTATTTTTTTAATATATGAACGTATAAAAACAAATTTTAACTTTTTATGCCTAATTAGGAAATAATTAGGTTTAATTATTTTTAATTTAAAAAAAAAACTAAAATAAAAAATTATTACCAAATAAGGTATGGTTTGATTTTTTGAAATGAAAAATTCCTACTAGGGTTTTGTTTTATTATATAAAAGATATATAAAAGATAAAAGATTAAGTTATTGTCACAATACAAAGGGTCCAAAAGATAATTACCATATTTTAGTGGATCATTAGCATAAAACTGATAATTAATCCTATAAAACCTACGACACATCCTGAGTCTATTTCGATTGCTTTTCCTCAAATTTCAATGGCGGCTTTAACAATCAAAAATAAGAATTCGAACCCAACTTCAGGTAATGTATATTAATTGTGTCTCTTATACACGTTTATGTTAATTATCTGACATTCATATTTTTGCATGTTGCATATTACTAGTATTTATTAATATGACGCATTGTTGTATACTTGACATCGGTCTACATTTTTTTCAACAGTCTTGTATGATGCAAACAAGAAAACCATGGCGGTTTATCTTCCACAAGACATAATATTGTTTCAGATTCTAACAAGGGTTCCAGCAAAATCTGTAGACCGTTTTAAGAGTGTCTCCAAACAATGGAACGCGTTCCTAATATCAGATAGGTTCAAGCAGATGCACAGCCGCAGCCTTCTAACAGACCCCCATCTAGAAGACCAAAGCCTTTTCTTTTATGATGAAGAAGAAGCAACTTTCTTCACCATCGACTGTGAATCGCTGCCTGATAAGGCTCCCTGCCCACGCCCTTTACCACAATTTGAAGCCAACAGTCCTTTTGAACATATGCGTATACTAACATCTTATCATGGGCTGGTATGTTTTGGCATAAGAAAGTGTAATGATTGTCGATACTCTGATATTATTTTGTGGAATCATTTGACAGCCGAGTATAAGAGGTTGTCTAAACCAGCCAATCCTGATTACATGGAATGCTACAGTTCTTTTGAAAGGAGATACGGATTGTATTACAGCTCTTGTGAAGACGACTACAAGCTTCTAGTTGTAACAGAGTCTGGCAATGTTTACATATACTCTTTGAAATCTGACTCATGGAGAAAGTTAAGCAAGAAGGCCCCCAAAAAAGAAATAGAATGGCGCGGGAGACCAGGTTTTTGTTTGAGCGAAAATACCTATTTTCAGTGTTACAACATAGCTCAAGGCTTGATTAAGTTTGACACAACAGCTGAGAGGTTCCATAAGATAGAAACTCCCCCTGAATGTGATAATATTTATGAACGATCCTTCAGCGCCATTACTCTTCACAAAGGGTCCATTCATTTATGTGTCAATTATGACATGACTGGACGAAATGGTTTTTGCACCTGTATCGACCTGTGGAAGTTGAATGTAGATGGAGATATCTGGAGTAAGGTGGTAACCTATCAGCTTATGCCCAACTATGATATTCGCTGTTTGTGTCCAGTGCACTTGATGAACAATGGAAACTGGCTCATGATAAATTATGGATGCGAAGGAGGTCGTATTTGTCAGGTAGATCTCAAGAAGAAGAAGTATACTAAAGAAAAAAACCGCCACGAGAGCAAAGGAAAAAATAAAAGCAAAGGAAATTTCCATGATGAATATGAATTGTATTTTTCCAACGTTAGCGCCCCTGAAAAATCATATACACTAAGACGTTTGTGTCACCTAATCAGTATATGAAGTAGCATCTATCAATTTTCCTTCTATGTGCCGCTTTGGTGTCAAGGGGATATGCGTCGTGGTAAAGCAAAAGTTTCGTGGGAATCTATTTGTCTTCCTAAAAATAAAGGTAGCTTGGGTATTCGTAGGCTTGAGACTTTTAACGTGGCTCTTATTACATCTCATATTTGGAGTATTATTTCTCTATGAAATTCTGGCTACATACTTGGCACTTCACCGGGGTATCTTCCCAGTCGTCAAAAAGCCCCGTGAATTAGCACGTATAAAAACCGTCTCTTCTTTGTCTCTCCGAGTTTCTTCATGGAAGGAAGTTAGAAACTTTTGAAATATTCGATCTTCGCCTTATGGTAGTCGTAGTGAACTTCATTTTGCTAGTTTGCTTCACGTGATCCATTTTGCTTCGCCTTTTAGAGTTTTAGTACGAGTAATGTTTAACACACACAGCCAAGGTTAACAGCATTTGAAGCATAAAATTTTGGTAAACATTTTGAAAAAAAAAAAAAAAAAAAAAAAAAAAAGGTTTTATGTTGATAATGGGATTTGAAATCTCGCTCTTTCGGACCAGAACCTTAATCTGGCGCCTTAGACCAACTCGGCCATCTCAACTTTGATGCTATAAATGTCATCTTAAATATACATAAACAATATACATATAAATTTCTAACTATCTATGTCTATATCTATAAATAATATAGCTTTGTTTATCATGAACTTGCTTCTAATGACATGACTTAAGAAAAACTAAAGGTGTAACTTTACTTATTTATGTGACATTGCGAGAGATCCAAAATTCAAATCTTGCTTGATGTATGTCGGCAATGTGGCCACATCATTCTATCATAAAAGAGAGTTATCTTGCTTTGAGTACGTGCAGAAGTGACCTTAAACCTCGTGAATTAATTGATCGAAAGTCCAAAACCACACCAAAATAAAACTTGAAATATGAGCTTGTCATGATTTTACAATATGATTAATGTATCCATCTAACCTGTTCTTTGAAATTCAATATAGTTTATAATCACTAAAAGGTAAAATGAATAGATGAGACTCATAAGAAAGTAAAGAGAAAAATAAAGAAAGACAAAAAAGAGACAAAGTTTGAAAGGAGACAAGTATTGAACTTGAGACAACGAGTACACAGTAAAACAACTTGACCACCGGTCTAACATATTTCTTATCAATTGCTTACCTTTTCTAAACTTGACATATTATTCGTAAATGATTAGAGTTGAGATCAATATAACCCATATTCACATAACAAATGACCAATTACGCCTCCATTTTTATCTAAATTAATAAAATATTATTTTTCACCTTTTTTAAAACAACATATCTTACAAACGGTAAATTTTCAAAATATAAAAATACATCATCGCGACGAGAATTAAATTATCTTTTATAGATATGCACTTTATATATTTTCGACAAACATTTTTTTCAAAATTCGTCCGAAAAATCATATATGATTTTTACGAATCATATATGATTTTCAAAAATCATGTGTATATGATTTTACGAATCATATATGATTCTCAAAATCATATATGATTCGTAAAATCGAATAATATATGATTTTCACAAATCATATATGATTTTGTTGACTGAAATTTTGAAAAAAGTGGTTAAAAATATATAGTAGTGCATATCTATATAAAGATAATTTAATTTCGTCATGATGGTATAATTTTTATCGCGTAACGATTAACGGTTTGCGAGATATTTAATTTTTAAAAGGGTAAAGTTTATCATAATAAAAAATGAATGGCTATTATTGGTTCATTGGATCTATGGTAAATTGAGATCTATATTGAACTTTTGCCAAATGATTATTCACCACCCAAAACTATTTAATCCACTCTGTAATGGTCAAGATATTTTTTCTTAATTACAACACATGTAATAGTTTTTTGTTTAAAAAGGATTCACCCTGATAAAACATGTTAATCACAAAACTAATAAGTACAATTGAATATATGGCAGAAGAACTACATTAACCTCAATCAACGCTTGAACAACCCACTAAGCCACTTGTGACATGTCACAAAGCGAACAAAAAACTAGAGACATACAATAACTAGATCACCTATAGGAAACAACCACTTCAAAAAGCACGAATCACCACAACTATCCATAAGCCGCCTTGTAGGAAAATAATGTACCAACTCAGGCCGCCACCTTAAAAAAACATTCCCAAGAAAAACCTAGTGGGAAAAACCTTTGAGAAAGAAAAAAGAATACTGCCCTCAATTGGAACTCTAACAAACAAACAAAAACGCTAAAAGAATCAACCAAAGAACTCGAACAAGCCTCAGACAACCAACTCTGCAACCGGACTTCAAAATGGGAGATCGACGTCATTGGGTGAACCGAATAAGAGAGTGAGGTAACTTCCAAACACCTGTAATTGTTAGTATAACTATTTAGTGTTACTAAATCTAATTACACTTTGGTAATATCTCTTGATCAAAAGAAACGTATCAAAAGGTTTTGTTTTAGTCAGTGTTGCAAAAATCGGTCTAGGTGGCCGATTAATCGGTGATTAATCGCTAGGCGAGGATTAACCATCCCGATCTTCACTAATTGGCCTTACTAATTGGTTTGGTCAAAAATCGGTCAACATACCGATTTATCGGATAAAAATTGGCCAAATCATGCATAAATCGATTAAATCGGATAAATCGGCCAACTGGTTACGGATAAAAATCGGCCAAATCAAAAAAAGAAAAAAAATCGGCTAGATCAACCAAATTGGGCATATATAGTTTCAGAATTTTATAATTTTATATATAAAAAATCTAATCTGATTAATCCCCGCCTAACCAGTTAATAGCTAGACGGTAGCTACCACCTAGCGATTTTTTCAACCTTGGTTTTAGTTATACAATGTAATCAAAAATATAAATAGGTATCAATAAAACTTGGTCATATGTATTGTATTAGC
This sequence comes from Chrysanthemum lavandulifolium, assembly GCA_022545495.1. Lineage (NCBI taxonomy): Eukaryota > Viridiplantae > Streptophyta > Magnoliopsida > Asterales > Asteraceae > Chrysanthemum > Chrysanthemum lavandulifolium. The sequence continues at coordinate 215,438,825 of CM040241.1, forward strand.
GATTTATGATAGCCAATGAAAACTAACAAAAAAAAAGTTACTCAACCAGCCGTAAGCCCGTAAATCATAACAAAACCAATAATTTACTTTTCGATTTAAACTTATTTCAACATGTAACTGTCCCGTCGAACCCACTCATTTGATACGCGCCAAAAAGTAGTTTCAAAGAAGTCACGTGAGAAGCACGTGTGAGCCGAGAGCCAAAAGTTTGTTATGACTTTTGGCTAGAAAATCTGTTTTGCTCCTTCCTCCCATTTTGTTTTGCTCGTTCCTCCCTTAACTAACTAGTATAAATAATCCTTTCATTTTCAGTTGTAAAGCATTCAATCAAAAGACTTGTAATCTTCTCCTCTCTTAATTCCATTACAAACTAAGTGAATCATTTGATTACAAATACGGTTTCATTTCTTCTTATGTGATCTCGTGTTTGTTTTCATAAGTAACTACATTTCATATTTAATTTTTGGTTGTTTTACAATTTGGTACATATATATCATGATTGAGCCCAAAACAACTATTTTTTTTCTTATAATGGTTTGACAACTACTGTTACGCATTAATCTTTTTTTGAGACTTTATGTGAGTATGTGAGGCAAGAAAAAAAACCCAACAGCTTTCACATGTAAGGGTGAGCAATCTCATCGGACCGACCGACAAAACCGACCGAATCGACCGAAACCAACCGGACCGAAGGACCAACGGTCCGGTCTCGTATGGAATTTTCATTATTTCGGTCTCGGTCCGTACCCGTCCGGTCCGGCATACAAACCGAACATTTAGCCTATTTTGACCGAAAGACCGACCGGACCGACCCGGACCGATCACATTCGGTCCAGTCTCGGTCTAGGATTTTTGCCTAACTCGGTTTCGGTCTTGGACAGTCCGGTCTGGTTTTTAGACCGTGAGCACCCTTATTCACATGTGGTGAATCATCTTCTTTGCAACTGATTTATGCTTAGTAATTAGTAATTAGTAATTATTGAGGTTTTAAAAACCGGTTTTTGAATTGACCTAATCGAGCTTTGGTTCACGCTTTAACCAATGGTTGAGCCGTGTTTTTCCTCAAACCGGCTTCCATCCACCCGATCGTTCATAGTTCAATCACCGGTTAACCCGAGTTTCAAAACATAACTTGTGAATTGAAATTGATAAAAGTGGACCATTAGTTGAATTTTACTTATCTGCTAAACTGTTTGTTCTGCCAATCAATCTTGAGGTCGCCCAGAAGGATGGTGAATCCTTCTTATTTTCCATGCAACGCCGCTTTTCTTTCCAAATGACCTTCACGTGATTGGGTGCTTCAATAAAGACGACCTTTAAAACAAAAACATACCCCACAAATATTCTTTTTCGATTAAATAACACACAAAATGCTAGTAAATATCGATCGTGGACAACCCATATAAAAAAACATCCAATCAATTGATCGTGCATATTGTTCTAGAGTAAGGTGATCGACATACAATCGATCGACATAGTCGAATGGCGTCACTTGATGTGTATATTTTAAATATGGTCATTTACACTTCTCATAATGCAACTATTGATTAGTTTTCCTCCAAATTGTTTAAAACTTAAATATTGGAAGCCTTTTGTTTATTTTTATTCTTATAGCATCCCAACCGGTAATTAAAATGTGTTTTGAAAAAAAATGTTGATAATTATTTATTTCACGTCTAATTTACCAAAATCACCTCAAAGGCTCAAATCCTTAAATAATGTTTAGTTTATCTTCAATGTGTGTTTTCGTACTTTGTGTACTTTTGTCAAGCTACATCTTCGTATGGTGGTGTCTACCTAAAGCTCACTTTGGTGACTCCCACCCTTGTATGGTGTTCTGTAGTCTGTCACAACTATTAGGGTGTATGCTTTCTTTGGCTTAACTTGTTACCTCGTGTATTTTGTTTGGCAAGTCGGCTCGATTTGCCCTTTATGTTCGATGTAACTTGTTGTGTTCAAATTACCTCCATTTGGGTTTTATCTTTGTTTCATTTTGTTGATTATGCGGTGTTTTTTTAGTAAAAAGTGTAATTTTTGTCATTTATATTTTGTATACTTGTATGGCGCTTTGCGGCCGGGCGTCATTTTATCGTGTTGGTTATTGGACGTTAATTTTATACTATACCAATAACCCCATCGTACCCGACCTAAAACCAAGGTGATGGCACCCAAAACGCTTTAAGTTACACAAAAAAACATTGAAGCACATACCGGTAAACGTGAATTGCATTTCATTGAAAAGTTTGCAAAAATTACGTCGAATAACATAGCATTCCTATATCGCATGAATTACAGACACAATTACAGCCAGTATTTCAATAATGTATTATGGCTTCATGTTATAAGCCCAACAATTAGTACTAAATAATATTATACACTAATCAATCAGACGTCGTTTTGTCCGGGTTTTTTCCGCCTTTTTTTGGTGTGCCACTTTTGGCCTGCTTATCCGGCCTTTTTTTGCCCAGTCCGGTTCTGCCCAATCCAGTTCATGAGTAAAAATGATAGCGCTGAAACACTCTCGACACACACAAACACTATTTATAGTGAATCTGAACCACATAGCAAATCAACACATGTAACTTCAGATAGTCACTCTCTACTATTGCATGATCAGAGGAAAGAAACCTGTGACCACTTCTGATTTAAAATAATAGTATGGCGATACTAATTTAAAATTTCGTCATCGTCATCCTTAACCATCATAACTGGCAAGTCTGGTTCTCAGTTATATATAACTTTAGTTGAAACTCTTTTGATTCCTTACCAAATCTGTCAATAGCCACTCATTTTTCCATCTCAACTAACAATGTATAAAGAAGAGAATGCTTTACAGATCGTAACATGATTCCTCATTCCTTAGCTGAAAAAAATTAAGGAAACATATCAAAATTGTTGACAGCACAACGAAAACAATCTGACACATTGAAAGATGTAAAAACTGTATGCCAGCTAGTTAATGGAAAGCAAATAGTTGCCCCTTTAACTTGAAATCCAGCCTACATAACCCATCCATTTCAAAATGGGTCAATTTATCACACAAATGTTTTTGAGATAAAGCACAAACCAAACTTGCTTTTTAACTATATGTTTATAAAATAAGAGAATAACTTTTGAAAAATTAAGATAGGAAGGAAAACAATAGTATTTGGAGCGTATGGAGTAACATTATCTATCACTTACGAACCTAGATAGAAGTCATTGGCCCTTTGGGTAGTTTTGGCATCTTCTAGCAAAACACATTGTATGACCTACATTATTACCAATATTGTGCAAGCAAGTGGTGAATGTTTGTTTATAGAACAAATGGATAAAAGCAATAGCCAAAGCTATGATTCTTGAACTGAAAACAAAAGATCACGAACTGGCCTTAAGAAATGAAAAGTTGTGGTTTTATTAGTCATGAAGAACTGAGATTGTGGATGATCATGGTTACAGAAATATAAAATCCTATTTGAAACCATAATGGTTTACAAAGAAGAATATTTTCTATTGTATTATACCGAGTATAACTATGTGTAAATTCTATAAAGTCATTACATGCTTCATGCTCGCAACAATAAAAAGGAGGTTTAAAATGTGGAATTATAGTGTCTACTTTCACAGAACAATCAATCTAAAGCATGTTAACTTTCACGGTGAAGTAGCCAATCAATCCAAAGCTTAATGATCCCATTTTATTATAAATATTGAATCATCCTATACATAATTCATGAATATTTCAATTTAGCAAATAATTTAAATATTCTAGAGAAGTAAAACTAATGGAAATAACCTCAACAACACTATAGATATGTAAGCCAATTTATACAGATATAGGTTCATAAAAGAAAGGATAAAGTCTAAATTATTGATAGCAAACATTTTTACTAACAAAACAAATTTATAGTTTAGACCAAAAACAAAAATTAAGAGCATAAAAGGAAAACAATCATACCTTTTTCTTTGATGTATTTCATCGATCATTTGTTGAGCGCTTCATCAACACCTATTATTAAACACATATATTAGCTAAAATTGAGCATCCATCAAGTGAAAAACTCAAACTCTAAACATCCATTTGTTGGAATTATATAACATGACATTCAATAATAAAACACAAAACATCAAAGCAAGTGCGGAAGCATATAGGAACACTTAATGAATAATTAATTAACTAAAGAATAAAGTATGCGTACCTTTCTTGATTCTAGCCGAACAAAAATCAAATCCACAAACTAGCAATTAGGATGAACCCTAATTAGGGTTTATAGGATTATGTGAATTACCCCTTACCGTTTTGTAATTCAATCCAAGATACAATCAATAGTGTGATTGTACCACGTTCTTGTACACACGTACTAAACCGAATTAATGTAATGCTAGTTTTATTAAACCAAATAACTTGTTGTGGAAAAAGGTTATGGGTCGACAACCACAAGAGTGTGGCCGATCGGTTTGAGAGCAAACACACACAAAACACTTTAGGTTTAGCTTAATGAATACAAGAGATTATTTACAAACACCTTTGGTTTTGTATATATACTCAAGCAAACTTGGTGAACAAGTTTGAGTTTGGGTTGGGTTGGGTTCCCTTTCCTTTTGGCGATCGGATGTAATCCCACAAGAGGATTCGGAACTTTCCCAACTTTTGCAATCTAGTCCTTTTCCAAATACATTTAACGCTTGTTAGTCCATTACATTAATTACTTAACGTCCGTTAGTTATTTCGTTTAATTAATAAATAAATATAACGTTTATATTTAATTATTTAACTTTAATTCTCAAACGTAAAGTGTACAATCCCATGGTCTCGAGTTCGATCCTAACACACGTCTATTAATTTATTGTCCATTAAACCAACAGCTCCCACTTGGACATATCTTAATAGAGTGATCACATCGGTTAGCGTCTAGCAACACTTCGATGCCTCTAGTACAACTCGAGTAAGGCTCCTGGAAAACCTTTTAATGATTTCTCATTATTATTATCCTTTTGTTTCTAATACCATGTTAAATAAATATATGGAATTAAGTCATTCTTTATTCAACCATTCTGTTTCTCGTTATTAGTAATTGAGCAAGATTACCAAATCTTCTAAACATATTTAGGGGAGATTTTGGGCATGGCCATGCAAACATCTAGTCAACCCTACGAGGGCCCCATCACTATTAAACTCTAAAATAAATTTGAAGGAACAAATTCTATCTTGACTACAAGAATAACCCATGAACTTTGCAACACTTCAAGAAACAACCTTTATGACTACCGCCACGATAGCGTTAAGTTGTTCCACGTAGTGCACTACATTCATGACACTTATCCGGTATCTCAAGTCCGAGGATAACTATTCATGATTTACTTAATAACAATAGTAAATTACATAATTGGTCCTTGTGGTTTGTTGAAAATTGCGAGAAAATGTCCTGTGCTTTTTTTGGCGTGTTTCGTCACATGGTTTACAAATCTTACGGATTTTGTCCCTGGTCCAAAATGTCCGTTAAGTGTTTTGCACCGTTAGTCCTTCGTTAGTGCGATCCGTTAAGTGTTTTGCACCGTTATTCCTTATTTTTAAAATATAGTTTTCCCAATTAGTCCTCGTTAATAATAGTTATTCCCGATTTTTACGTTTTGTCCGTTTTATCCGTTTTGTTCGTTTTATCCGTTTTCCCCGTTTTTCGTTTTAAATCCGTTTTACGTTTATTCCTTTTCTTACATTTTATATGCTTTAAATCATTTTTACGCTTTTGTCCGTTTTATCCGTTTTTACATTTTTTATCCGTTTTCGACCGTTTTTTACATTTCTATTCGTTTTGGCCAGTTTTTACGTTTTGTCCGCTTTTTCAACTATTTTTAAAAAACGGACATATTGAAAAAATTTCGAAAAATATTTTTTCAAATATATTTTTTAAAATCTTAAAAATTTCGAAAAATATTGAAAAAACGGACATATTCAAAAAACATATTTGAAAAATATTTTTATTCAATTTTTTTGAAATTTTTATTCAATTTTTTGAAACGGACAAAACATACCAAAACCGATAAAACGATTTAAAACGGACAAAACGTAAGAACAACGAACAAAACGAAAGAAAACATACAAAACATAAGAAAAACGGACAAAAATTTTAGAAGAATGTAAGAAAAACGGACAAAAACGGATAAAAAACGGACATAATGTAAGAAAATGAGATAAAACGTAAAACAACGGGCGAAAACGGAAAAAGCGGACAAAACGAAAAACGGCCAAAGCGAGCGAAATGTAAAAGCGGTCGAAAACGGATAAAAAGCAGACAAAAGCGGATAAAAGCGGACAAAAGCGTAAAAAGCGAGGCGAAAGCATATAAAGCAGGGCGAAAAGGAATAAAAGCGTAAAAACGGATTTAAAACGAAAAAACGCGGAAAACGGATAAAACGCTAAAACGGATAAAAGCGGTCAAAACGTAAAAATCGGGGATAACTATTATTAACGGAGGACTAATTGGGAAAACTATATTTTAAAAATAAGGACTAACGGTGCAAAACACTTAACGGACTGCACTAACGAAGGACTAACGGTGCAAAACACTTAACGGACATTTTGGACCGGGACAAAATTCGTAAGATTTGTAAACCACAGGACGAAACACGTCAAAAAAAAGCAGAGGACATTTTACGCAATTTTCAACAAACCACAAGGACCAATTATGTAATTTACTCTAATAACAATATCCATAAAGTAAAATCATGTAGTTGGGATAAGTCCTATATTCAATTCATTGAATATTATCCGAAATTGGTATGCATTCTCATCAATATACTTTCAAGTACATTCTACCATATCTCTCGGTTGTCTTAGTTTAATGATACTCCCATATCATTAATTGACAACAGACGATTTATAATAAATAAATCTATTCACGGATTAAACATGCAAATATAGGGTACAATATATTATAAAATCAAACATACCAAGTATTTGATTTATTATAACAATTATTTAACATCCCTTATCCAAATACCAAATAGATCAATGCATTTAAATTCCAGTTGATGAATTATGCCTCAAGTAATGACAATCATACTTGTTGACAAGACATAAATCAACCAACTTGATCTATCGTAATTTTGAGAATACTTATTTCAAGATGATTCGTTGTGAAGTGAGTGTGTGAAAACACAAATATCAACGATATCAAAATAACCGTAAAATTCGACAAATCAACCCTTTAGGAAAAAGGTCAACGTGCCAAACCTCACGGGTGTGATAAAAGTGATACCGAAAAGCGATTTCCCGGTCGTGTCCCAACGAGGTGTGAATGGAAGGATTCGTTGAGTTTCGTGATTTGAACTTGAATTGGTTTTTTAATGATTTTGGAATTGATTACGGATTCTACAATTTAATGAACGGAAAGTAATTAAGGCAAGGGAACCCTAAATAACTAAAAATAAACTAACACTAATCCTAAGGAATGATAAAACTAAGTTACACTAAGTCCTAGGGTGCTAAAACGCAAAAACGTAAAAACGGTAAAACAACCCGAGCCATAAACGTAAAAGTTTTGAAATTTAAGGGCTACGGGTGTGAAACCAATTTTCCTACGATCTATTCGACTAAAAATGATTTTAGGAAAAAGCGGAATATTTTTTCGACATTTAAATTAATTTCTATGAATTAAAAATGATTTAACACTAATTAAATGATTAAAAATACTAAACTAATCAAGAAAAATCTGAAATTTTAACAAAAATACTTTAGATAATGCAGATTCTAGGAAAAATAAAAAAATGGTGGGTTGCTTTATGAAATAAGCACGAAATAAGCTAACAATGGCTGAAAAGCTAAACTGACAAGGGTTCTTTAAATGATTTGTTTGTGCAAGTTTCAACGAGACAAGTCCCAAGGGCGCAATGGTAGGAGTGTTGTGTGTGAGCTGAGTGGCTTGGGTTCGAGTCCCACCACTGTCGGTTTTTTGTGAACTATTTTTTTCTTTGATTTTTCTTTTTGCGCTTGAAGATAAGATCAAATGATGAAACTTTTGTAAAAACTTCACTTCTAAATACTTGTCAATAAGCTGTTTGAAACAGCTTTTTCCAACAGTGAGCAAGAATTTCAACCAAACACCTTTTTTTCTTGATTCAACTTGGCTAAACTACGTTTAAATTGCTTTTGAAACTTGAAAATTTTGACAAAATGAGGAACCTTGCAAACACTTAAGTTTTGAAAACTCAAAAACAGCTTATGTGTAACTTATTTTAACAGTAAACAAAGAAGCACTTTTAAGAACAAACAAACACTCCTTTAAAGCAATCACCCAAACACCCCTTAACAGATTTCAAGTATGAAAAGGGAAGGTAAAGCAGTTGGTAATGGACAATTGGCAAATACACACTTGGGTAAGAGATTAAGCTAGATACAAAAGGAAAATCAGCTAAAAGAAAAAGAGCAGCAGTTGGCTTAAAGCTATTCTAAGGGAAATCCTAAGATTATGACTAAACTTGAACTCCTAAAGTTTACAAATAAGCACTACATGGGCAAGAAAAATAAGGTCCTAATAAGCAATATTTAAGCTAAAACCAAACTATTATGCTAGAATACAACTTATAAGCGATTAACAATACTTGCAAAGCTTAAATGAAAAAAAATCAATAAGTGACACATGGTCGCTAGTTGGAGACTCAAATCAGCTTAGGGTGTCTGTTTGCAGCTTATTATTGAGCTGAGAAGTGGACTCCAAGGTGAGAACAAGCTTCAAAGAACAAGGTTAGCTAGCGAGATTCACAAAAACTAATTATCCCCAAAGAAAACACTGTTTAAAACTCAAAATAAGTCGATATCAATTTGGGTTGATACAACTGATGCAGAAAAACAATCGAAATGGGACAAGTTGTGCTTCAAGTTAAATTGAGTTAGAAACTGATTTGATGCATGAAATTAAACACATACTGAGTTGGTGACATAATAATTTAAGAAAAGCAAGATTTGCATGATTTGGACATCAAGTGAGCCTATAAAATTGCCAAGAACAGCAGCATCTGCTACTGTCTTGTGCAGTACCCAAAAGACAGATAACACTCATTTTTTTTACTTGATTTAAACAAAACCTTTTCACACTGAACTCCACTTTACAGGTGACTAGTTGCACTAAAATGAGTTTGACTTCGTTTGTCAAAGTGGGTAGAAACCACTTTGACCCATTCAAGAAGCTCAATCCAAACACACTTTTACCAAGGTTTGACCCCTTTTCTTCTTTTCTTTTTTTTTAAATAGGATACAAGCAATTAACAACAATAGAATTATAAACTAAAGAGAACTGAATTTAATTAAAGAGACTTTTCATTAAACTTAAAATGGAGATTACAAAAGAAACTTAAAACTGAAAAGATTTCTAAAACTAGGGGTGCTTCTGGCTACAACATAGTGACCTATTTATACTACTTAAACCATCTTGGTCTTCAATGTCTTCATCTCTCCTTCTTGTGTTTCTTCACCGAGTGCAAACAATCAAAAACTCAATCTTGTGCTATCTTGGACCAATCGACCATTGATTTGTTAGGTACAAATTTGAAACGAATCCAAGCCATAGATGAGGTCTTATTTGTATTTGGGATTGCCACTGGCATTGGGAGGAGGGGAGACAATGGTAGTGGGGTTGGAGTTGGGTGAAACCGGTAAAAGAGATAAAGGGTGGTTTGGGTAAAGGAGGGCTGGGTAATAGGAGAAGGAGGTTGAGTGTTCTTGGGAGGTGAAAGGAAGGTTTGGGGTCTTGGGAAAAGCTAGGGTTTCGGGATATGGATAACTTGGGCGGGAAATGAAGAAGACGAGGGTGTGGGTTTGGTTTTATTATCACTTCGGGTCAGGGTAAGGGTTTGACCGGGTCATAGTATTGGACTCGGTTGGGCAGTTAGGATATTGGGCCTAAGTAGTTATATTGGACTAAGGATAAGTTTTGAATCCATGTAACAACTTAGGGACTAATGGTGTAAATTCTGCAAACCCAGGGACCATTCATGAAATTTCTGACAATGTAATCCAAGGACCAATCTTGAGAATCTTAAATAAACCAAGGGTCATTTTTGCCAAAACTTAAATTCCAAGGACTAAACTTGTCAATTTTAAAAATCCAGGATTAAACTGTAATTTCTCAAACTTTTGAAATATTTCACCAAAGGACTAATTATGACAACTTATGATTTCAAAAGGACCTTTGGTGACTTTTCTTTTAAATTACGTGCTCGTGGACTATTTACATCAATTTTTGAAAGACGGGGATCTAAACGCCAATTTTGCAAACTTTGTTCGTTTTTCATTTGTTTTGCATCCGAAACATATAAAACATAATTTTGAGATATTTTCAGTATTTTGATGCATTTCGGAGTGTTTTTAAATGTTTTGCAGCTCAGATTTGACCTAAAATGATGAGTGAATAAGCACTCATCACATCCTCTATCACCAATTTATGACAATTTAAACTTTCAAAAATTTTAAAGTTTAAACTATTCTTATTCTTTTAATGTATAATGCAACTGTGCTTTTAGATAAGCACAACTAGTTCACATGGCCATTAACTAGGATGAAATCTTACCATGACTAGTATTGAGTGTCATCTCAATTAAACCAGCATCATTGTATACAAACAACAATATGCTCATTAAAACTCCGTAAACTTTAATATCTATTGTGTAATGTTTGATGCTTTCCAAACTTTCAAGTTTGAAGCTGATGACAATTTGCACAACAATTGACATATTGTTCATCCATAGAATCTAGGAGCAATTCCAGGTTGAGGATGTAATTCTATTAGAATATTCATTACACGAGTTATCTAATAACTTTTACTTAGATATCAATGTTGTCAAATCACTTCTTATACAAGAATGATACAACAATTTTAATACACAACATGATGTACATGATAAATCTACATGTCAAACTTAGACTTCATTCATGTTCTATCTTGTCAAAAGATATTTATCCATTTCCCAAATGATATATCATGTTTTACTATAATCATTTATTTTACTGCACATGTTTATTAACAATAAACATAAATTCCAAGGTTATATGTTTCAATTCTTAAATCTTACAAGTGAAGTTTCATTTCAATCTAAGACTTAACATTTAGCTTATAAAGAATGTTACTTCCTATATGTTATACAACATATAAGATTTAAAGACCTTAACATAATACTCCTACTAGCTTTCAGGAACACTTCAAATTTATCTTATTTCAATTATAAATTAAAACTAAGATTTAATAATTAAACATAAGAATAATTTCATAGATGCATGCATTTATCCATTCATGAATTATTGCACTTTGTACACTTCCAAATATTATATGAACTCAAAAAAACCTTTCGATTACTTACCGTCCTCGCTCAAGTAATTTCTCAAGAAAGAGTTTTTATATTCCATTGTCATATTTCATATTAATGAAAACAAGTATGACCATTATAATCTTTATATATTTAATGTGTCTAGAAAAGAATATTCAATCATAATTAATTGCTTAAGTATGATTAATAATCTTGTCATAAAACACGCATTAAATATGTGTACAATTTTGTCTATATGATTTCTACATAGAAATTCAAACTACTAGGGTTTTTTATCTCTTTGAAGAAACTCATTTCCATTCTCTAGTCTAACTATTAAGATAAACCAAATTTCCAAAATTGATTATCTTTATGGACAACATCTTTAACATTCATAGTATGAGTAATTTACCCAATTCAATATTTAGTAATCAATCATAATGATTATCAGACTTACTATAATCTTGTAACTCAAATTCTTCTCAGCATATAGATCAAATATCTGAGATATCCTTGCAGATCTATGAATGAAAATTCCATTATCTTGAGGTTAACATACCATATCTAGCCTCGTCATGATACTTACTAGTGTGTTTTAGAAGATTACGTATCTTGTAATTTTATCTTTCAAGATAAAAAAAAAAAAAACCCCACTTGCCTTTTGCAATATATAGACTATCTATATATACTTAGCAGTTAGAGCAAAACTACATTGTTCTATTTTGGGACATTACAAATACACATTGATAATTCCTGACTTTACTTTGTTAATAACTTATTCATAAGTAGTTTAACAAATTCAGAATCTTCAATTTTAAAACTTAATGTGATTTATCACATTCCATAATGAAATTGTGTTTTAACAATCTTCTAGATCGGAGTCATATTGAGTATATCCAATCCATACTCAATTTTCTAACCTTGTTACTTTTTAAGAAAGAAGTTATGGTTATCTTGAATCAAACAAATAAAATAGAGTTTGATTCTTCTAACTGAACATACCATCAACTTGTGGTATTCAGTAGAATTAATATTGTAAGACAATCTAACAATATATAAGATAAATATATTCCTTTTGGCTTACCTATTTACCAACTAAGTCAACTTAATGGTATAATAGACTTTCCAAGCCAATTGCATGCTTTATAACACAAGTACTTTTTGACCAAGTCACTTCATATCTATGTCTCATCAAGGAACATAAACTGTTATAATCCCATTATACGTTATAAATCATTTATCATCTCAATGACTTCTTGTATATGTCTTAATTAAAAACATAACAAAAGTTAACGTCTTACTTTATTATAAGTCTTATAATACTTTATGTTTATGTCTTTACAATGAATCATAAACATGTTTAACTAAAGTAATTATGAACACAACTCTTGGTTTCAATAGTAATTTCAAGTTAATTTATTTACTTCACAATAATGTAGGATTACATTATTTTTTTTCATTTATGTCATTCCAAAATACATAAATAAACAAGTTGAAGTAGTATTAGATTACTTCATTTATTTATTTCATTCTAATAGTACATAAATATTTAATTTTAAGTAGTCTTATATATCATTTTGACACATGTTCTAAATACTTGTCTAATTTAGAAACTGCAAATATGTCCATGCAAGGTCTGACTTCACATAGAGATTTACTTTGTTGTTACAATCTCGCCAAGTTCTCACATGACGTAAATTGCAAAACCAAATGTTTCTTAAATTATATATGTTCAAGTTATATTAGAACGTTAGTCTCTTACCATGCAGTCAAGAGAAGCCGTTAAATCATATACCTATATGTTGTACCTTGCACACAATATAGATTTCTCCCACTTGTGCATGGAACAACATCATGCAGCAGATAAACAACACGACATATGTTTGTTTATGTGACTAATATGATTTTGTCATTGATATTAGCATAACTAGTAGATGTAGAACCACTTCATTTTCTAATAAGGAAACGTACATGACTATCCTTGAAAACATAAGTGTCTACAAGTGGAAAGTAATTATTTTAAGACATTCTAGAGATAATCTGGGTTACTACTAAGATGACAAAGCTTGTAACTCCCACTCAATTAGAGATCATTACATTTATTCCTTATTCAGTAATAAGAACAAAATACTCCCATCGGATTTGACAACATTGTAAGTGTTGCATTAACCAAATGAAAGAAAATAGCGTTCTATTTACTTCCCACACCTTTGAGAAAGTCCATACATAACAATTACTTATGTACTTAAAAGAATGTATTCTACTATGTAGATGATGAATTTATCCATCAATGCTATTAACTTGAAAAATTGGACATGCAATTTCTTTCTTAATAATTCTACTATTCCAACAATTGTAAGTAGTACTTTTAAATGGTCAAAGCATAACAACTACATAAAATATGCTAGTTTGTCTTTTACCAATTGTACAGTAATTAGTCTAGCTTCTAATTTAATAACTCAGAAATATGCAATTTTTTTAACTATTAAAATTTGCTTACGAGTTATGTATTTAGAATTTAGACAATTCTAATTGTCCTATCATACTTTTCTCATTCATGAAAAGGAATAGGATTGAATATCACTCTTTCTTATAAAAAGAGGACTAGGTTTATTTTTTTAGTAAAGTTGACTCTACCAAAAACCCTTACAGGTGTAGATCAATTTACCAATACAAGAATAACATTCGTTTACGGTTTAATGTTGCATTAATACATTTAAAGAATTTCCAAAATTCAATTTCAGTATTTTCGATAATTACACTTTTCAAGAAAATAAAATACCCAAGGTAATATTCATATAACCATAGAATTTTCTAAAACTAGGATCCAAATTATCATAGTTCCATTACATCGATTGATCCGCTTAGTAACTAAAGCATATAATAAGGTATTTTGTCGAACAATAATTGGCAAACAATTTCCAACTCCTAGATCATTATGGGATTTATATTTTCCAACGCTATTGCAAATATAAACATGTTTCATCCCATCTTATGCCATTGAGTCCAGGTCTCACTTTCTACTCAACTTAAATGTCTAACTTAAAGAACTGCAAATATGTCCATGTAAGGTCTCACTTTACATAGAGATTTACCTCTCCATTACAATCTAGCCAAGTACTCTCATGACGTAAATTGCAACTTCAAGTGTTCCTTTTAATTAGATGGAATATAGCTTAATTTAAAATGGTACTAGTTTTGATTTTATGTGGTCAAATCAAATATGTACAAAGATGTCATGCATTCATCTTGTAACATAATTTTAATAAAAAACTTTTTATTACCAATTCATAAAGATCAAATTATCAAAGTTTTGATTGAGGTATTTGGTTCATCAATCAAGGAATTTAGCATTAATTATCGTCCATTATACCGCATTTTTTGCATAAGTGTAAACACTTAGTGTTTCGGGTAATTACCATCGAAGTGGCGCATGGAATTAAAACTAATTCGCCTTAAGATGAGTTTGCACATTTTATGGCTTACTAAGTAGCTCCATTCGAACTTACAGTGAGAGGACCGGTAAGCGCAAAGAATAACCTTAGACATCCTTTCAGCGCGATGTGCGCACTTCTTTATTAACCCCTTTATAGTTTGTTCTAGTGGGTGAGCCGTTCAGACCATTTGTACCAAAATCACAATCAATTAAACTATTGAAAACTTAACTCTTCAAACAAATCAAATTTCACCATTGTTTAGTCCGTATTATTTTTCTATTCAAAATTACCATTTGCTTAAAACTGTCGCACATAATAAACAAATAAAAAATAAACAACTAAAAACAATGCGCACATAACTAACAATTTAATACGTGTAAACAATTAGCCACATGCAACTTATTCGATAAAACCCTATTAATAATCAATGTCTAGGTTAATTAATGTATATATTAATTAGGGCTTTCACTCTCCCAATTGAGAGTGAGCCACATACATCGAAGAATCGATTGCGTAAACCCATAATTAATTATATACCAAATTGCACATAATTGATTCATTAATGTATATAATTGGAGTCTTCCTCAATTCAAGATTTATCATAAATATACATGTGTATTAAACTTAACAATTAATATTAGCATAACCAATCTTAACAATTAAATATCCAAGCAACCATCCATGACGAACATGCATGTATCATCATGGATAATTATTCACGTTGTCACAAGATCGCATACAATTCCATATCACATAACAATTATTCACGAATTAATTCACGTAACATATATACAATTCTAGGTTTAGATATCAATTAACAAAACAATTTTATAAACCCTAAAAAAAATTTATAAAAATCGACTAAAAAAAATTTAGGTCGACATAAAAAAAAATTTTAAAAACAATTAGGACAAAAGTCCTAACCATAAAATTAGGGTTTACATAATAATAACCAAAACCCTAGAATTAATCATATCAAACACAATACAATGTCCGTTTTTTACGTGCTTAGTAATTAATTACTCATTAAACCAAGCTCTGATACCACTGTTGGAATTATATAAGATGACATTCACTAATAAAACACAAGACATCAAAGCAAGTGTGGAAGCATATAGGAACATATAATGAATAATTAAATAAATAAAGAATAAAGTATGCGTACCTTTCTTGATTCTAGCCGAACAAGAATCAAATCCACAAACTAGCAATTAGGATGAACCCTAATTAGGGTTTATAGGATTATGTGAATTACCCCTTACCATTTTGTAATTCAATCCAAAATACAATCAATAGTGTGATTGTACCACGTTCTTGTACACACGTACTAAACCGAATTAAAGTAATGCTAGTTTTATTAAACCAAATAACTTGTTATGGAAAAAGGTTATGGATCGACACCCACAAGAGTGTGGTCGATCGGTTTGGGAGCAAAACACACACAAAACACTTTTAGGTTTAGCTTAATGAATACAAGAGATTATTTACAAACACCCTTGGTTTTGTATATATACTCAAGCAAACTTGGTGAACAAGTTTGAGTTTGGGTTGGGTTGGGTTCCCTTTCCTCTTGGTCGATCGGATGTAATCCCACAAGAGGGATTCCGGAACTTTCCCAACTTTTGCAATCTAGTCCTTTTCTAAATACATTTAACGCCCGTTAGTCCATTACGTTAATTACATAACGTCCGTTAGTTATTTCGTTTAATTAAAAAATAAATGTAACGTTTATATTTAATTATTTAACTTTAATTCTCATACGTAAAGTGTGCAATCCCATGGTCTCGAGTTCGATCCTAACACACGTCTATTAATTTATTGTCCATTAAACCAACACCATTTTCCCAAAAAGGAATACACATCAAAACTTAATTATAAAGTACATACTAACTAAAACTATTCATGCATCATATAGTATAAGATAACATTGAAGAAGTTAGAAGACCAAGAGTTGAAACAAAACTCAACCGAAGAATAATGGCAGATGAATAGGGTCTGCTGCTCCTAATTGAAGAAGACAGAGATAATAAGAGTTCACACATTATGTAAACTAAACATATCAAAAGAAACATGTTCATAGATATCTGTATGTAGGCGACGGCACAACAGTCGATAAGGTGGCAGTGTTCAAGACTGCAACAACAACGACCGTAAACATATCATGTGGAACAGAAGGTTTTTGAAAGAAGTAGCTGAAAGTTTGTTCAAAGAGAAATTGTAGTTTTTAGCTATGAAGGATTTATGCTACAAATTCCAAAAAAACTTTTCTATTTGTGAACCTCACAAGAATTCGATTAGAAGAGGTGTTTTTTTCTTTATTTCCATGAACATGTCTCCTCCTCCATACATTTATAATAATACACCATAATTTTTATAATGAATAGCTGACAGGATTTTCTCATATAGACATGTGTAGTTACTTAGTTTAACATTATAAGATTGGAGACATTACAAAGCGCCATTGGAGGTCTTATGCCCAAAGTTTCAATAGCACTAAAAACTGAGCCATGCACATTGCTTTAAATAAAAATCATAATTCCTTTTCATTTGCAGCCTACAACCTTTATCACTCGCATACAAAACATTCATAAAATTATTCATTTACAACCTACACTATTGAGCTTTAAGCATTCACACATAACACTTGCAACCTTATGAAACAAACATGCTAATGATGCTTTTACTTAGTATCGCAAAATAGCATCCATATTTTACATAGATGAAATGTTTTTTACTTCAAAATCAAACTGGACAAAGTCAAAAAACCGCATTGTATTACTCTTGATCAGCAAAGCAGCAATTAAGCACAACACACTGTGTTTGAGAAAATTCGTAACACAATACCAGAAACCAAAAATACTTAATCATAGATACTTTGCTAATATACAAAAGCCAAGCAAAAGTAGGTATCAAAATATTTATGACAGTACACAACATAACTCATTATAAGTCCACAAACTACACAGTGTCGTCAAAGAAAAATAGGGCCAGTATGATTAATCCAGTTATAAAGAATGTATGCTTAACTTATTTTTAGAAAGGTTCCAAAAAATAATTAATCTTGAACAAAGGATGTTAATGAGAAATAAAGGGACTAAAGTATGATTCGAGATGAAAATTTATACGGAGTAGCAAGTAGATAATATATATCTAAGTAATTATGTGTTGTAATTAGATATCATGACATTCAAATAAATAATCACAAAATACATCAAAGAACACATGCGAAGCGTATAGGATTTATTAATGAACAATTAATTAACATAAAAAATATATCGTACCTTTTCTTGATTCTAGCGAACAAGAATCAAATCCACAAACTAGCAACGGATGAACCCTAATTTGATTTAATTAGGATTATGTGAATTACCCTCACTGCTTTGTAATTCAATCCAAGATAATAACAAAAGTATGTTATTACTATGTTCTTGTACACACGTACTAAACCGAATTAAAGTAATTCTAGTTTTGATAAAACAAATAACTTTGTTTTGGAAAAAGTAATGGATCGACACCAAGGGTGGTGGCCGATCGGTTTGGAGAAGAAAAACACACACAAAACAATTTTTAGGGTTTTGCTAATGAGCACAAGAGATGGAAAAATAAAACCCCTAGCCTTGTTTACATACCCAACTAAACTTGGTGAACAAGTTGGTTTTTTCTTTCCTTGTTTTGCTCTCCTTTGCCGATCGGTTTGGAGTCCCCAAAGGGATTCCGGAACCTTCCCAAACTTTGCAATAAAGTCCTTTTCCAAATACCTTTAACGGCCGTTAGTCCATTACATTAATTACTTAACGTTCGTTAGTTATTTTGTTTAATCAATAAATAAATATAACATTTTATATTTAATTATTAACTTTAAATTCTCATACGTAAAGTGTGCAATCTCATAGTCTCGAGTTCGATCCTAACTCACGTCTACTAATTTATATCCATAAAACTAACAGCTCCCACTTGGATATATCTTAATAGAGTGATCACATTCGGTTAGCGTCTAGCAACACTTGATGCCTCTAGTACAACTCGAGCAAGGCTCCGGAAAACCTTTAATGATTTCTCATTATTATTATCCTTTTGTTTCTAATACCACGTTAAATAAATATATGGAATTAAGTCATTCTTTATAAAACTATTATGTTTCTCGTTATAAGTGATTGACCAAGATTACCAAATCATCTAAACATCTTTATGGGAGGTTTGGGTGCGGCCGCACAAACATCTTGTCAACCCTACGAGGGCCCAAGATATTAAACTCCAAATAAATTTGAAGGAACAAATTCTATCTTGACTACAAGAATAACCCACAAACTTCGCAACATTTCGAAAACAACCCTTATGACTACCGATTCGTATATCGTTAAGTTGCTCCACATAAATGCACTACATTCATGACACTTATCCGGTATCTCAAGTCCGAGGATAACTATTCATAATTTACTTATAACAATATCCACAAAGTAAATTATGTAGTTGGGATAAGTCCTATATTCAATTCATTGAATATCATCCGAAATTGGTATGCATTCTCATCAATATACTTTCAAGTATATTCTACCACATCTCTCGATTTGTCTTAATTTAATGATACTCCCATATCATTAATCGATAACGGACATTTAGAATAACTTAGTTATTCACGGATTAAACATGCAAATATAGGACAACAATATTATAAATGAAAATAAACATAATCCAAACTTTATTTCATTGAAAATAATAAATTTTTTACAATATCCTTTATCCAAATACTAATCGAGTTATGCATGAAACTATTAGCTAAGCGAAGTCCAATTCCATTGGCAAGTCCAATAAGCTTGTCTTTAGCTAAAGCCTTAGTGAACGGATCGAGCTAAGTTATCATCTGTGTGAACTTTCGATGAATTTATTTCACCTTCAGCGGACTTGTTCCCGAACATAGTGATACTTCAGTAGAAAATGTCCGTGCCTTCATGACTCTGTGTTCATTGGCAAATATGATTGCGGCATAATTGTCACAATACATATCAATAGGCAATTCAATTGAAGGCATAACACCAAGCCACGAAATGAATTTCCTAATCCAAACGACCTCCATTGCGACTTCCGAGCGGCTATGTATTCGCTTTCATCGAGACATACATGATAAATCGCTTCTTGCTCTTCCGGTCAATCTGCTCCTCCATTGATGACAAAGACATACCCCGTCGAGACTTTGTATCATCTTTATCACATTGCCGGGACGCATCACGAGAAACTGTAACACCAAGTTACGTGTGCGGATTTCCTCCATACACTAAAACATATCTTTCATATTCCTAAGATACTTTAGAATATGTTTAATGACAATCGATGAGGTTCACGGATTACGTTGATATCGATGGTCATGTTTTGAGCGAACGCCACATCGGCCTTGTGCATCTCACGACATACATAATAGATCCACACCGAAGCATAAGGAACTTTACGCATGCGTGCCACCTCAGCAGGTGTTGAAGCACACATCGAATTACATAAGCCATGCTTTACTTCCATCGGCAAATATCATTTCTTGGAAATTTGCATACTGAATCTCTTCAATATTTTATCAATGTAAGCGCTTTGACTTAAACCAATTAACGGCTTTGACCTATCTCGGTAGATCTTGATTCCCAGAATGTATGCAGCTTCTCCTAAATCCTTCATGGAAAAACACTTCCCAAGATATGCCTTAACATTTTGCAAACTTGGAATGTCTTTTCCCATAATTAATATGTCATCGACATAAAGAATTAGGAAAATTACATCACTCCCACTAACTTTGTGATATACACATGGCTCATCAAGATTTTGAAAAATCCATACCTTTGATTTCTTCATCAAATCTTTTATTCCATTGCCTTGATGCTTGCTTCAATCCATAAATGGACCTTTGAAGTTTGCATACACGGTTTGGAAATTATGGATTCACGAACCCCTCGAGTTGCTTCATATAGATGTCTTCATCTAAGCGACCATTTAAGAAGGCGGTTTGACATCCATTTGCCATATCTCATAGTCATAGTATGCTGCTATAGCTATGAGAATTCTAATAGCTCTAATGTCCGCTACAAGAGAAAAGGTCTCCTTGTAATCAATGCCATAAGTTTGAGTAAAACCTTGCACAACTAGATGAGCTTTATAGACGTGTACATTGCCATCCATGTCAGTCTTAATCTTATAGAGCCACTTACTTCCAACCACCTTGGCGTTTGGAGGTAAGTCAACCTCTACCCATACTTCATTTTCTCTCATGGATTGCATTTCCCCATTCATTGCAACTTGCCAGTTTTCCTTATCAGGACTTGCCATGGCAGCTTTATAACTAGTAGGCTCTCCAAGATCTCCTAACATAGTTTCCTCAATCTCTACATTAAGACATAGATGATCAGGTGCACGCGTATTCCTTACGGATCTCTGACGGAATCACTTCAACTTCGGTGGAGGATCCGGACTATCGTGTTCTCACAGGAATCGTTAGTGTTTTCGAAGGTAATGCATCTTCTTGATCATCTTCCGGATCATAAACTCTCCCATCGAATTCTTGAGATCGAGATATCTTTCAAGAAAATCTCCATACCTAGCAACAATTACTTTATTTTCAGTTGGATAGTAAAAGTAGTAACCCATAGTTTCCTTAGGGTATCCTACGAAGATACACTTTACAGATCTTTGTTGGAGTTTATCTGCTGAGTCACGTCTAACATACGCCTCGCAACCCCATACCTTTAAATAAGACAGGTTAGGAGCTTTACCATGCCATATTTCATATGGTGTCTTATCAACCTTCTTTGTGGGAACCATATTTAGAATGCGAACAGCTGATTCTAAAGCATAATCCCAAAAGGATAAAGGTAGAGTAGTAAGATTAAACATAGATCGTATCATGTCCAACAATGTACGATTTCTTCTCTCAGATACACCATTTTGTTGTGGAGTATATGGAGAAGTGAGATTCTGGACAATTCCATTCTCATTAAGTAATCTTTCAACTCTTGGCTTAGATACTCGCCTCCTCTATCGGATCGAAGAGCTTTAATCTTCTTTCCCAATTGCGTTCTACTTGACTTTGAAAACCTTAAATGTTTCAAACACCTCATGTTTATGCTTAAGTAAATAAACATAACCATAACGGTGAAATCATCGATAAAGGTTAAGAAGTAGCTAGTACCTCTCTTTGACACATGTCTAAGTGGTCCACACACATCGGTATGAATAAGACCAAGTAGATCGAAGCCCTCTCCATATTGATATGAAAAGGTTTCTTAGTCATCTTCCCAAATATGCATGACTCACATTTATCAAATGATTCATCATTGATATTTTGCAAAAGCCCTTCTTGTTGCAGCTTATGCATGCGAGCCTTGCCTATATGAGCAAGTCTACAATGCCAAAGATAAGAAGAATTCAAGTCTAACTTAATCTTCTTGTTAATGCTAAACATCGAATTATTATTGTTAGATTCATTTCCAATCACATCAATTTTAAACACACCATTCACAATAATTGCTTTAAAATAAAATACACCATTTAAAGAAACATCAATTCTATTACGTGAAATAGTATGAGTAAAACCATCATCCAACAATACTGAAAAGGAAACAAAACCTCTATATAGAAGGTGCGTAATGACAATTGTTTAATAACAGTACTATGCCCGAAGGCAATACTAAACTAAACGTTCCTATGGCTTCAACAATTGCATAATGCGCCATTTCCCACGTCTGAGATATTGCTCCCCATAGGCAAGCTTCCTTCACTCTAAATCCTGCGATGTATTACAAATGTGAATACCACAGCCCGTATCATATACCGGGAATTATTATGATTTAGAGTAAATAATTCAATGACAAATAAATTACCGAAATCACGCGCCCATGGACCCTTCATACTTCATTTTATTTGCCGCAATTCATCAAGATAGAGAGTACAGTTTCTCTTCCAATGCCCAACGCTCTTAAAGTGGTGGCATGCTTGATCCTTTTTAGGATTTTCCTTCCTAGAGTAGGGTTCTTCTTGGGTTGAGGTTGATAGGCCATCACCGTTTGCCTTTGTCAACCTTTCCTTACCCTTCCCTTCTTGTTGTTCGTGACTGCGGTTTGGCTTATTAATTCTTCCACCCGAATAGCAAGTACACGGGTGGTAGGAACCTTTGAGGCAACCCTTTCTCATAGTCAATTAGCAATGCGTGTAGGTCGATGTTGTCTTCCCACGCGATGCATATTGAAATTTCTTACAAAACCATTAAAATCCTTGTTAAGGGATCTATTAATCGATTCACACCATGTCATCATCATAAGTTTTGCCAAGTGCTTTGAGTGGTCCATGTAACCTTTCATTTCGATTACATGAGCACTCACGGGTTTACCCTCTCCCTCGCCTGTTGTGTAACGTCGGTCAAGTCATAAATCTCGACGGTAATCGGTTTCTCGAACATAGTTCAAGTTCATTGAGCATATTATATGTGAAATAATGTTGAACGCTTTTGAAGAGCGATTCCATCATTCCCAACATAAGACAAGCCACAACATTATGGCGCTTATACTCAAGTTTCCACTCGTCCTTTTGATCCTGAGTAGCATCAGACCGGTTAGTTCGAGGCAAGGTTCATAAAGATATTTCAACCGATCGGCAACTCTACAGACAATTCTCAAAGAGCGGTGCCAATCATTGAAATTCTTAGAGCGATCAACTTTCCTCGATCAAAAAACTTTTGAGCGCAGAACTTAGTGCGATGTTAGTGTTATCGTTATTTTGAGCCATTTCTACGAAAAAGTTCAAGTATTAGTATTTTCGATAATACAATTTTTCAAGAAAATAAAATATACCCAACGATAATATAAACATATAACCATATAATTTTCTCGAAAACTAGGATCCAAATTATCATAGGTTCATTACATCAGTTGATCTGCTAGCAACGAACGCATATAATAAGGTAATCTGTCGAACATTAAATAGCAAACAATTTCCAACTCCTAGATCATTATGGGATTTATATTTTCCAACGCTATTGCAAATATAAACATGTTTCACCCCATCTTATGCCATTGAGTCCGTGTCTCACTTCCTACTCAACTTAAGTGTCTAACTTAAAGAAGCGCAAATATG
This sequence comes from Chrysanthemum lavandulifolium, assembly GCA_022545495.1. NCBI lineage: Eukaryota > Viridiplantae > Streptophyta > Magnoliopsida > Asterales > Asteraceae > Chrysanthemum > Chrysanthemum lavandulifolium. The sequence continues at coordinate 215,462,644 of CM040241.1, forward strand.
TCCATGTAAGGTCCGACTTTACATAGAGATTTACCTCTCCATCACAATCTAGCCAAGAAATCTTGTCATGACGTAAATTGCAACTTCAAGTGTTCCTTTTAATTAGATGGCATATAACTTAATTTAAAAGGGTACTAGTTTTGATTTTATGTGGTCAAATCAAATATGTACAAAGATGTCATGCATTCATCTTGTAGCATAATTTTAATAAAAACTTTTTATTACCAATTCATAAAGATCAAATTATCAAAGTTTTGATTGAGGTATTGGGTTCACCAATCAAGGAATTTAGTGTTAATTATCGTCCATTATACCGTACTTTTGCATAAGTGTAAACACTTAGTGTTTCGGGTAATTACCACCGAAGTGGCGCATGGAATTAAAACTAATTCGCCCTTAAGATGAGCTTGTACATTATATGGCTTACTAAGTAGCTTCATTCGAACTTACACAGGAGAGGACCGGAGTAGCGAAAGCATAACCTTAGACATCCTTTCGATGTGTTGTGCGCACTTCTTTATTAACCCCTTTATAGTTCATTCTAGTGGATGAGCCGTTCGGACCATTTGTACCAAAGTCACCAATCAATTAAACTATTGAAAACTTAACTCTTCCAAAACAAATCAAATTTCGCCATTATTCAGTCCGTATTATTTTTCTATTCAAAATTACCCTTTGCTTAAAACTGTCTAACATAATAAACAAACAAGTAACATAATAAAAAATAACTACTAAAAAACAATGAGCACATTAATAAACAATTTATATGTGTAAACAAGTAGCCACATGCAACTTATTTGATAAAAACCTATTAACAATCAATATCTAGGTTAAATTAATGTATATATTAATTAGGGCTTTCACTCTCCCAATTGAGAGTGAGCCACATACATCGAAAAATTTTGATTGCGTAAACCCATAATTAATGATATACCAAATTGCACGTAATTGATTCATTAATATATATATAACTGGAGTCTTCCCCAATTCAAGATTTATGTAATTAAATATGTCTCAACAATTAAACAATTATCAAAGCAACTTATCCATGACTAGCATGCATGTATAATCATGGATATCATAACAATTATACAAATAAGTCACAAGATCGCATATAAAATTCCATGACACATAACAAATTATTCATGAATTAAGCACGTAATCAATATTAATTCTAGGTTTTAATAAGGTTAGCAAACAATTTTCAAAACCCTAAAAATTTATACATGTCGACTAAAAAAATAGGGGAACGCCCCTAATTAATAAAAAATCAACCAAACATAAATTAAACATAAACCCTAGATTAACATATCAAACAACATACAAGTATTTGTTTTATTACGCGTTTATGTAATTAATTACTCATTAAAAACCAATGACTCGTGATGCCACTGTTGTAATTAGATATCATGACATTCAAATAAATAATCACAAAATACATCAAAGAACACATGCGGAAGCGTATAGGATTTATTAATGAACAATTAATTAACATAAAAGAATATGCGTACCTTTTCTTGATTCTAGCCGAACAAGAATCAAATCTACAAACTAGCAACGGATGAACCCTAATTTGATTTAATTAGGATTATGTGAATTACCCCTTACCGTTTTATAATTCAATCCAAGATAATAACAAAAGTATGTTATTACTATGTTCTTGTACACACGTACTAAACCGAATTAAAGTAATGCTAGTTTTGATAAAACAAATAACTTTGTTTTGGAAAAAGTAATGGATCGACACCAAGGGTGGTGGCCGATCGGTTTGGAGAAGAAAAACACACACAAAACAATTTTTAGGGTTTTGCTAATGAGCACAAGAGATGGAAAAATAAAACCCCTAGCCTTGTTTATATACCCAACTAAACTTGGTGAACAAGTTGGTTTTTTCTTTCCTTGTTTTGCTCTCCTTGGCGATCGGTTTGGAGTCCCCAAAGGGATTAGGAACCTTCCCAAACTTTGCAATAAAGTCCTTTTCCAAATACCTTTAACGGCCGTTAGTCCATTACATTAATTACTTAACGTTCGTTAGTTATTTTGTTTAATCAATAAATAAATATAACATTTTATATTTAATTATTAACTTTAAATTCTCATACGTAAAGTGTGCAATCCCATAGTCTCGAGTTTTATCCTAACTCACGTCTACTAATTTATATCCATAAAACTAACACAAATGGCAAGGGGTTCAACCAATATTCGGCACACACATTCAGTCAGACAAGGTTATCCTGTTTTTGTGCATAGAAGTGAGAGAACCACTAGAGCTTCTGCTAATGGATGCAACATAGCTCTCAACTCCCCAAAGGAATCGTCTAAATTTGTCCAAATTTGTTTCATGGTTTACATCTTTTCAAAGGTTAGCTATTAGACTATAAATTATCGTGAAATTTTATGGGCATGTGCTAATGTTTGTCATCAATCTTTATTTTGTATCCAGGAAAGCTTTATGAAGTTTCCAATAGAGTCTACGTACATGCATGAGGTAAAGATCCTAATTAACCTTCCAATAAGCTGAAAAGATCAATCACAAACCAATTCTAGAAGCCTTTTTGAGCCGCAATACTTAATTAGTACAACGAACTAAGATAAAGGTTAATATCTCATACTAAACATGTAATCTTGCGTCGTACTTAAACACCAGGAGAAAGTTTGAATAGTTTTGGACCATTGATTCAATTATCTGTAACAATCATCAACGTCTTGCAAATCCACATAGATACTATTAGATATACTTCATATTTGTATTTATCTTTAGTATGTAAATCACGTTGTGTATTTATCCCATAATAGTCTCATGGGTAGTTATCTCATTAGTCATAAGTCAAAGGACTCTTTGTGTATATATCTTGTTGATTAATGAATGAGAAGGCAACCTTTTGAGTCTTTCATGGTATCGAGCCTATAATCGATCCACCCATTCTTTTTTTCTTCCCTTTTTTTCAAAACAACAAAAACAATGTCCGACTCATCCAAGTTTCACCCAGCCATCACTGTCACCAATATCAAAAACCTAATCCCTATCACTCTTGAGATGGAGAAAAGTCAATACTCTTCATGGGCAGAATTATTTAAAATTCATTGTCGTGCTTATCAAGTGATTGATCACATCATCCCACCTCCTCCTCCTGTTGCTTCTTCATCCAAAGACAAAGAAACCACTGAACCTATCTCACCAGAAACTTGGGCTCGTCTTGACGCTATTGTCCTTCAATGGATCTATAGCACAATCTCTAATGATCTCCTCCATACAATTCTCGCTCCAGATTCCACTGCTAAACAAGCATGGGATCGCTTGAAAGGTATCTTTCAAGACAATAAGAACTCTCGGGCTCTTTATTTGGGCGTCAATTCACAAACACCAGTTGACAATTTTGCCAACGTGTCACCATCGTCAAGAACTTAAAGTTATTCGACCAACTATCCAATGTTGGTGCCCCCGTGTCTAATGATCGTTTGGTTCTTCAACTGATTGCGGGACTAAACGAAAGTTATGATGGTGTTGCTACTATCATTCAACAAAGCGACCCACTTCCAGCCTTTTATGAGGCCCGCTCCAAGATCATCCTTGAGGAAACCATCAAGATGAAACAAGCCACTGCTGCCTCCACATCTTCTGGTACTGCACTTGTCACTTCTACTGCTGTACCAAACTCTTCTAAACCATCAACTAATGGTGGTAATAATACTCGAGGTTCTGGTTCTAACACTCGAGGGCGAGGTGGTGGCCGTGGTAACACAAACCGTGGTCGTGGCTACAATGGTCGTGGTAGGGGTCGCGGCAATGGAGGAAATCATACTGGACAACATCAACAACCTTGGGGTCCATTCGGCTCATGGGTTTGGCAACCACAACCATGGGCCTCGGCACCATGCCCATACCCCACAACCGGCTGGACTCGGCCCACCAACATCTCTAGTCAGCCTGGTATCCTCGGGCCACGTCCTCAACAACCATATGCTGGTTCTGTTGCTGCTGCGTCCACTATTCCAACTGACATTGAGACAGCTATGCACACAATGACTCTTAATCCTCCGGATGATAACTGGTATATGGACACGGGCGCCTCATCCCACATGACCGCTTCACCAGGTAAACTCTTGTCTTATTTTCATTCGAGCTTTCCTAGACAAATTATTGTTGGCAATGGTCATGGTATTCCAATTAAAGGTTCTGGTCACACCATCATTCGAAACCCACATCGTCCCCTGTTACTAAAAAATGTTCTTCATGCTCCTAACCTTATTAAAAATTTAATCTCTGTTCGTCGCTTATCTATTGATAATAATTTTTCTCTTGATTTTGACCCTTTTGGTTTCTTGTGAAGGAATTCCGACGGGGACACCACTCATGAGGTGTAATAGCACCGGGACCTTTATCCTCTCACCACCTCCTTGCTTAAACAACTCAAATCTCCGTCCACGTTTGCTGTTTTTTCTCAAGACTTATGGCATCATCGTCTAGGCCATCCGGGCGTTAATGTTTTAAGTTCTCTTAGGAATAATAATTACATTCAATGTAATAGGAATAGTTTCACTTCTGTTTGTCAGTCGTGTGTTTTTGGTAAACATATCAAGTTACCTTTTTATGATTCTTCTTCCTCTACTCTTGCACCTTTTGATATTATTCATAGCGACTTGTGGACTTCGCCTATTGTGAGTTGTGCTGGACATAGATACTATGTTCTCTTTCTTGATGATTTTTCCAATTTTCTTTTGACTTTCCCGCTTGGACATAAATCTCAAGTATATTCTGTGTTTTCAGTTTTTAGTGTGTTTGTTACAAATCAATTCGGGAAAAATATCAAAGCCTTCCAATGTGATAATGGCAAAGAGTATAACAACGCTTTGTTCCACCAATTTTGCAACAAAAATGGTATGACTTTCAGGTTTTCTTGTCCCTATACATCTTCTCAAAATGGAAAAGCCGAACGAAAAATAAGGGCTATAAATAACATTATTCGTACCATTTTATCACATTCTTCAGTACCCGAATCCTTTTGGCATCACGCATTAGAAATGGCCACATACTTGATTAATATACTTCCAAGCAAACTACTTAATAATTACTCCCCTACTCAGATTCTTTATAATCGAACTCCTTCGTATGCCCACTTGCGCGTTTTTGGTTGTTTGTGTTATCCACTTCTCCCATCCACCACTATCAACAAACTTCAACAAAGGTCCACTCCTTGTGTGTTCTTAGGCTATCCACAAAATCATCGTGGTTACAAATGTTATGATATGAACACCAAAAAGATTATTATATCTCGTCACGTTATTTTTGATGAGCTAAAATTTCCATTTGCAACCCTTAACAAACCAACCAAACAAGCCTATAAATTCTTACATGAAGGACTTCATCCTTTGTTTTCACACCAGCTTGCTTCATCACAGCCGCAACCCGCTAATCTTGAGCACAATTTGGTCGACCCAAACACACCCGAGCCTCACTCACCTACTGGACTATCATCTCCTCAAGATACTCGTGAGTCTGGTATTGATACTCCACCCAATAACATGCCCCACTCTCCTGCTTCTTCTCATTCAGGCCTTTCTGGGTCTCGACCCAACTCTCAGTCTTCCTTACTCACCTCTCGACCCAACACAGCTCGGCTGCTTACCCGCAGCCCAGTCGCTTCACGCCCCATTCCTACTCGATCTATGACCACACGAAGCATGTCTGGTATCACCAAAAGCAAGGTACCTTTTAATTTAACAGCTTCTACCACTCTTTCTCCCTTACCAAAAAATCCAAAACAAGCCTTGTTTGGCCCTAATTGGAACCATGCCATGAATGATGAATATAAAGCTCTAATTGATTATAAGACATGGGTTTTGGTACCTCGTACTCCTGATATGCATGTTATTCGTTCTATGTGGATTTATAGACATAAAATGAACTCTGACGGTTCTTTTGAGCGATACAAAGCTCGTCTTGTTGGTGATGGCAGGTCTCAGCAGGTTGGTGTTGATTGTCATGAAACATTTAGTCCGGTCGTTAAGCCGGCCACCATCCACACCGTACTTAGTCTTGCTCTTTCTAAGTCATGGCATATTCACCAATTGGATGTCAAAAATGCATTTTTGCATGGCAACCTACAGGAAACAGTGTACATGCATCAACCTATGGGATTTCGGGATCCTCAACGTCCCAATCATGTGTGTCTTCTAAAGAAGTCTCTTTATGGTTTAAAACAGGCTCCACGAGCCTGGTATCAACGATTTGCGGATTTTGTTTCCACTATTGGATTTGTGCACAGCAAATGTGATCATTCTTTGTTTATTTATCGCAAAGAGCATGATATGGCTTATTTACTTCTTTATGTTGATGATATAATACTCATCACTTCTACTGTTGCTCTTCGGACATCTCTCATGTCCCTTTTAGCTCGCGAGTTCGCAATGAAAGATCTTGGACCGTTAAGTTCATTCTTGGGCATTTCAGTTGTTCGGCATTCACATGGTCTTTTTCTTAGTCAAAAAAATTATGCTAAAGATATTATTGCGAGAGCTGGTATGTCTTCATGTAACCGGTTCATACGCCGATTGATACCAAGGTAAGCTTAGTGCTACTTCCCAGTAAACCTTACTCGATCCTACACACTTTCGTAGTCTTGCGGGTGCGTTGCAATACCTTACTTTTACTCGACCTGACATTTCTTATGCGGTGCAACAAATATGCTTACACATGCATGATCCACGTGACACTCACATGCATGCCTTAAAGCGAATTATCCGCTACCTGCAGGGTACTCTTTCTTATGGTTTGCATCTCACCAAGTCTGCTACACATAATCTTGTTGCATACACAGATGCGGATTGGGGTGGTTGTCCCGATACTCGCCGTTCTACTTCTGGTTATTGTGTGTTTATGGGTGACAACTTAATTTCTTGGTCTTCTAAAAGACAAGCTACACTATCCCGTTCTAGTGCGGAAGCCGAGTACCGTGGCGTAGCTAATGTTGTCTCGGAGTCTTGTTGGCTTCGCAACCTACTTCTTGAGCTTCATTGTCCCATTCCAAAAGCAACTCTTGTGTTTTGTGACAATGTAAGTGCTATATTTCTATCGGGTAACCCAGTTCAACATCAACGTACTAAGCATATTGAAATGGATATTCACTTTGTACGTGAAAAGGTAGCTCGTGGTCAAGTACGCGTCCTACATGTTCCTACCCGGTTTCAAATTGCCGACATTTTTACTAAAGGACTCCCACGGGTGTTGTTTGACGATTTTCGAGCCAGTCTAAGCATTCGTCCACCTCCGCTTTGACTGCGGGGGACTATTAGATATACTTCATATTTGTATTTATCTTTAGTATGTAAATCACGTTGTGTATTTATCCCATAATAGTCTCATGGGTAGTTATCTGTTAGTCATAAGTCAAAGGACTCTCTGTGTATATATACTGTTGATTAATGAATGAGAAGGCAACCTTTTGAGTCTTTCACATTTTAACACTCAAATATCTTCCAAATAAGAACCTTAATGAGGCAAACAACTTATTAACGATATTGAAACTTGCATCAAAAGCTACAGATCGAGCAATAGCACAGGGAAATAAAGAAGCACAACAACAGTGGTGACACAGATTTGTGCATTCTTTTGCGGTTTTTTGTCCGTTATTTTACTTGTTTAGAAATCTAGGTACCCAAAGGAGTTGAGATCCTTGAGTAGAGGTGGGGATTTTATGAATGACTAGATTTGGATATTATTTTATTTAATACCTACTAGTATTTATTTGCATACCAAACACCTTATAAAATTGGATTTCAAGCATCAAAAGTCCCACAAACCATGTCTTCCATTAGCATTTGACAATTACTACAGGATACATTTACATGTACGAAACGGGCAAAGATAAAATCCCGTGAACAGGAGTGAAGGAAGAAGGATATTTTAGTAAAAGAATTACCAAAATGGCCTCGATTAGTTACAGGTTAAGACAAAGCAAACTGAGCTATAATAACTAATGAAGAGTCGCACATACAACTCCTTTAGCGTTGTTCCAGGTGCACAAAAATCAGGAGTTAACACAGCTAAGATTTGTTCCAGGTTTGATCATAATGCTCCTTTAGCGTTTTACAATTTCTGGGAACTATTTACATGTAGAGAACATGTATATATAACAATTGAGCCAAACAGAGGATGACTTATATGACTTCATACAACCCACATCTTGAAAATAGTATGTGAATCATGGGGTTACTTAACCAAAGCTCGAATTCGACGACAACCCATTTGTGCATACAACCATTCAATTTGTAAGGAAATTACTACTACAAAAAATGGTTTTAGGAACGGTTTTAAGGGCTTTTAGTGCGTTTAGGAACGGTTTTAAGGGCTTTTGGTACGCTTTTTGAACTGTACTAATTAATATTACATACCAAAAAATAAAACATTTTTTGGTGCGGTTCAACCGTTAGAAAAAAGAAATAAAAAAATGACCATTTAATGAACCAAACTAATTAATAAAATGAAAATAGGCACATAACAGCTCCCTACAGATCATGAGGATCTGAATAGAGAACATATTAGCAAAATATATGCCAACCGTGCTATTAAAAGTCACATGTAATGACACCAAAATGAGAAATAACTAAATATCAAAAGGACTTTTTAGTTACAACTTCCCAAAAACGTTTTTGTTTTCATCATACGCCCATCGTCCATACTAAATGAAACTTAACTAAATTTCATAGCTAACATATGTCTCTTCCTTCGATCGCATGTTTCTTCTTCATGTTCGGGACACGAATGCATATTTATCGATAAGTTTATTCAAGATCGATTCTTTAGTACACATTTATGAAAGAAAAAATCAAAAGCTAATTGCTAGATAAAATATAAACCATAACAAAAACGTTAACAATTTGCATGTGCTTCTAGATTCATATTTTTATATTTTTTATGTTGACCCTAGCTGCTCATTTCAGTCCTTAAAATGTGATCGAGTGGATGAAACAACGCGATTTTATGTACTGAAAAGGAGATGCACATTATATGAAGTTGGAATGCAGGAACCCAACCATCATGTGACAACATTCGCATGACATAAATCTAGATATCACATCAATCCATCACCACCAACATGAATTCTAAACTGAACTCCTATTTTGGGTGAATCGCTATTTTTGGGGTGGGGTACTACAAATTATAAATGACAACATACCAATTGACGCTCATAGTGCATGGGCTGGACTCATATATCTACTCTCCTCAGATACATAGATATTGACTAAGGACATCGGGGTATATCCTAACTACTAAAAAGTACATGATGGAAATATGTATATTACTTGTGTTTGTTTTATATATTATTGCTTTTCTAAGAAGATATGTATACTACTGATCCTAATAACCTTAATTTTGTGTAACTAAGCATGTATACCTGATACCAACAGTGTCATCAAAAAAATAATATGAGCATATGATCGTTGTAGTAGCAGGGAAAAAAAACATCATACCTCAAGCAGAAAGCAGAATCACAAACCAGCAAAAGATGGGATGAACTCAAAGCTATAAGAAAGACTAACTGATTTCAAACTACAGACCGTTGGGAGAGTCTTGAACACGAAGTTGTATTGTACAACCCGTCCGGATGACCTGATCGAGATGAAAGAATCCTCTTCTTTTCTCCCAAAACAATACACAAAAATCGGTATAAGTTCTCGAAGGTATGGAAAATGGTACCATAATGTCGTCAGAATAACACTCAGACTTATACGACCATTCATAATACCTATTCTTCATCTCAGTAAATAGTCAAATGTTGCAAACGAACATAGTCCCAACAGAGAAGAAGCAAACGACCACGAGATTCAAACAACTTGGATTTAAAATACAAAATCTCATTCACGGTTATAGGAGTTTTATGCTTGTTAAAATTAGATTCTCTACAATATCTAACCTGAAATGCATAGGCTTCAATTTCACATTATTAAGCCAATGAATGGCATCATTCCAGTATATTCCATGTTCATCAAAACCTGTAAAACATCGGTCAGGAAACCGATCTTTGAAAACATTCCAATTGCCAGTTTCTGAAGTGTAAGTTTGTATCTGAACTTTATCATTATTATAATCATAAAAATCATAATCATAATGATAATCATCAAATATCTTTACAGCATGCACAACTTTGTAGTGACGTGATTTAGAGGATCAAAAGCCGCCTAATACCACGATATCCGTGATTAACATCCAAAACACGTGGTCGTGGAAGCATCTTAAACATACTACTTATGGTTGGATTGCATACATAATACTCACGAGGTCCCTGACTACTCGCCTTTGTACAGACATAAAAGCCTCCTCCAAGCCAAATTTGAAAGTGATAGATTTACTAGCAGAATTCGAATGTCCAACGACATTAAATTATATTGATTGTGATGATCATCTAGCTTGAGAAAGATCTGGGAAGGAGGATCGTGTTAGGGATTCGATACGGCGATCGGTGAAATAAGGTGATGTGATAAGAGATAACCGGCGTTTGATACGAATTTGAAGAGATGAAGTGAGACTATTGGTAATCGAATTAAGATTTCGATCAAAAGGTCGTCATTGGACACGACGGCATGCATGGATGACGTGAGCTTACTATCAATATCTTTGAAAGCGCAGGATGTTCGATGAACTTTCGACCTTTGTTTCCATCATGAAGCTAAGGTTGCGTTTAGTTGAGGAAACACACTTGTTTTCCATAAAATGTTTTGTGGAAAACAAAGAAAACAAAGATCGCGTTCAAATCAACGTTTTCCAACAAAATGTTTTGCAAACACAAATCTCATATTTCCTAACTTAACAAAGAAAATTACAAAACAAATTTTAGTTGTTTTCCTTGTTTTCCTTTGTAACCCTCAAGCCTCAACCCTCCCTCCATTTCTTCAAAACAGGAAATAGAAACATCAACTAAACGCGTTTTTTATATTTTCAAGTGTTTTGTGGAGATTAATTCTCCTTTCAATTTTTTACAAAACTAAAGATGGAAAATAAGAGAATTTGTTCTCCAACTAAACGCACCTAACCCTCTAGATGATCAAAACCCTATAGTTTATAATAAAGGGGACGTTTTTTGGATTAGTTTTCTTTCTTTTTTCATTGGTTTATGATATATATATAAGTTCAAAAAATTAAAGAAAATAATAATAATAAAAATAAAAATAAAAAATTATGATATACTATACTTAAGTAAATAAACTCAATACGATAATTAAGTTTCCAACCTTGTGAAAGTAAAATATGCATGTCAAACACCATTTAAAAAACGGTTCATATTTACGTTTCTTTTATTGAGATTTGATTATGGGTGTTCACTTGACATTTTTAAATGTAAATAATTAGAAAAATAAAAGTATTAAATTAAAAATCACACTATAGTTATTAATGTTTATTAAATTTTTTTTTTTTTTTTTTTTTTTTTTTTTTTTGAACGGTGACTTTCATTTTTCGAAGAGAGTCACACCTACCACACGGTATGCAGCCTCATCCACCACATACCCGCACTATGTTGTGCGAGAACCGCCCACTGGCGCAGTGGGGATTATTGGCGGCCAGGGCCGGCTCAAGCATTTTGGGGGCCTAAGGCGGGGTCAATTCCGGGGGCCTAATCAATTAGCATTAAAAAAAAGTTTACATACCTGCTGCGCTTGCTAACCTGCTGTTGCTACAAACCTGTTGCAAAAAAAATCGACATACCTGCTGCTGCAAACCTGCTGTTTTGACACATGCCACCTTTTAACCGTCACCTCCCACACGATTTATTAAATGAGTTCTTTATTGAAAAGGAATGTTTGATTATAATATTTAAACATTAAACACATTTATTTACGCTTTAAATGGTGCCAACGATCAAAAGTTAGGGTGCTCCTTGTTAGGTTTAGTGTTTGGTTTGACACTTAATAAACGAAAAATAAATCACATGAAACAAAATAAAATTGAATTGAAATTTTAATTGGTAAAATGAAACTAATAAGGAGTTGAGTTTAATATATATCCATATCTTATAAGTTTAATAATTATCTACTTTCATCAAAAAAGAAAATTACCTTTTTAAAACTAAAAATCTCGCAAACCAGTTTTATCCTTCTTCGGTATGAAGCATTTTAATTTGTTAATCTTATTTGAAATTTTAATTCTTTATTTATGAATTGTAGATTAAGATACGAAGTTTACTTGAATTTGTATTTTCTTTTTAGCTTTTAGTTATTTATTTAACACTAATATAAGAGTCAAACTTCACAAATGAACCAAAACGAGAAATATTGTATCTATATATTTATTTAACAACACATCAAATGCAAATAAGAAGAAACAAAACATTCAAACAAGAGGCAAAATAATGAAGAAGTATGCTACAAAGTAAGTCCAAACATTAAATGCAAAGTTTCACAACTTGGCAAAAACAGTCCCCGAGATTTAAGTGACGACCAGAAGATTAATCGCTATCTATAGCAACTTGGCAAAATTAGTCCCTAAGGTTTAATCGTTACAAAGTAATGTGTATGTGTATATAACATCTTAACACTTCAATATCTTCCAAAAAAAGAACGTAAATCAGGCCATGACCTCAAGCCATTTTAATGAGTCATACAACAAGCCGATTTGAGATTGTGCAATAACTAAAAGGGATTGAGTCGTAGAATATATTTTCTTTGTTTATCTCTAAATAAGTTGATTCTCGAAGAAGAAGTTAGACTGAGACTGTTAGTTATGGAAACGTTAGTGTAAAACTCGCTTTATTTAATCAAGTTGCCTAGAGAACATATAGAGAATTAGTGACAGTAATGCAACTATTGGTCAGGTACAAGCACATGACGAAGACCCGTATGAGATTAGATAAATAGTCACATGGGTTTTGAGTTTAGATAGCTAATTAGCACAAAACATAGGGTCTAATGAACAATATGTAATGCTACAGCTCTCCTAAAAACGGGAGCCACAGTTGGGTGCATTCAGCAGTGATGTGCAGAAGAGGACATGTGAGAATAGTGGGTATGAACGACTTTCACCTGTGACACTTTGACCATGTGTATCAGCTAGCATCGTAGACTTCGGCTTGTAGAGCATGCTTGCCTTTAACATTTAACATTAACATCCCTAAAAACACCTACAACCATAACATCCCAATAACATCAATAACATTTCATATTTTCAATTTCAACTCCTAAACTAAGAATGCTCTAAATGTGAACACAACTCAATTCCTTGAACGATACAACCAGTAGCACAGTGACTGGCACGATCATAGACTAGTTAATTGTAGATGGACATCATAATCTTGTGTGTCGTGATTTTGTAGGATCCAAAGCCATTTTGGTACCACCATTGTTATCGTGGGTTCAACTTTAGAAATATGGGAATGTGTAAGTATCTTAAACAAATTGTGGATGGATTGTATTATTTTATACTTATACTGTCTCATACAACAAAGAAGCAAACCATTGCATGCAAAATCATAAAATTAGTACCAGAATCTGAGCTAAAAGTGAAGGTATATACGTGAGGATATCTTCTGGACTGGAATTCTGGAATCAAATGACTCAAGATCATACCGAATGGCATAATCAGGTCGCCAAAGAAAGAGACCTGAATGAGGATCAAGTTTCGGGATTTGGGTACGAAAAAGAATGAAATTTGCCAATGTGATAACTGATAACCAGGGTTTGGATCGGATTTTGTTCAATAGATTGTCGCCAAACACGACTTCATGGATCGATGAAGGGAGTTCATTGTCTTCCGACCATAAGATATAAAATATTCAAGCAATTTCTTAGCTGTGTATGACGATGACGTCTTTTGCATTAATTAATAAATGAATATAAGATAGTAAAAGCAATTTTGTTGATCCAAATTACAAGCTATTGCAGGCTTGCAGTCACGTGTATCTATAAATGGGTCAAAACACAAAACAAACGAAACATATTCCAGATTTAAAGCTATTATAAATTCCCTATCTCCATGCCACACTACTATCTGGTTAATGTATTCCAACAATTGAACTAAACCCTTGACCCATAAGATTGGTTAATTTACCGCAATCAGATAATTGAACAGGTCAAAAAGTAACGAATTTCATATTAAACGGGTCAGGAAATACAAACAAATTGACTTCCAACTTAAACGGGTCAAAACATAATACAAATTGCTTAACTAAATAATCCATAAGAAACATACAAATCCACTACAGGTCACATATCCAATATTCCAAATTGCATCATAACATGGTCAAAATCATACCAGAGGCAGCCATAAAGCAGAATCACACACTAGCAAAAGATGCAATGAACTGATACTTGCTAGGATCATGTTTAGTAGATCCCAAATCGTAGAGCTTACGAAGAGTCTTTGATAGGAATTTGTATTCTAAAACCTTTCCAGATAGCTTAATCACCATAAATGAATCCTCTTCTCTTTCTCCCAGAACGATACTCCAAATTGTGGAGCAAACCGTCCAGCTCTTGGGAAGTGGTAATATAAAGTCATCAACATTAACATGGTACTTCACCGACCATTCAGAATGTCCATTCATCATCTCGTAAATAGTTAACTCCTGGAGATTAATAGAGTCTCTACAAAGATAAAGCAAACAACCACGAGACTCGAACAACTGCCTATTCCAGTGCAAGGGTTGAGGAGGGGACTGTATGGTTGTTAAAATAGGATGGTCATGGTCTACGATATTTAACTTGAAATGCATAGGCTGATCATCCACACTATTTAGCCAATGAATCGCATCATTCCAATATATTCCATAAGCAAAAGAATTAAAACTCTTGAAAGGAAACCGATCACTGCAAACACTCCAATTGCCTGTCTCTGAAGAGTAAGTTTGTATTTGAATGTTAGAATCAACATCATCATCATCATCATCATCTATGCATCCAGCATGCACGACTTTGTAGTAAGGTGATTTTGTAGGATCAAAAGCCATTCTAATACCACCAGCAACATAACTTAATTTCAAATTTAATATATCGTGTTGTGGAAGCACCTTAAACAGATTAGTGGATGGATTGAATATGTAAAACATATCAAAATAAGAACTGGTCCAACAACGACACAAAAGCAAACCATTGCAAGACTGCAAAATCTGAACATCATTAACTGTCTTGGAGGAGCCAAAATTAAAGGTGGTTTGTAACGGAGATTTTCTGGACAGAATTCTGGAATCCAACGACATGAAATCACATACAATGGAAGATCCATATCGCTCAAGAAAAAGACCAGAAGGAGGATCTACGTTAGGAATTTGGTTCCGACGCATAATGAAATCAGGGGATGTAATGAGGGATAACCACCGTTTGGATACCAATTTGAGGATAAGAATTGAGATAACAGGTAATCGAAGTAAGATTTCGATCAATAGGTCGTCGTTTGCAAGGAGTACATGTGCAGAGGAAGAGTTATCTCCAGTATCTGTAATCTGCTTTTTGGAAACTCTAACATCATCACTGTTAACTACTTCCGACTGCACAGGAAACTCTGGAAAACTTCCACAATTTTTTTCTTCCATGAATATGGCAACACCTGTACAAATCAAAACCGTAAGCCTTAATACCAAACTAAGGAAGCCCCATTTAGTTAAAATCTTCTAGCACAAATAATAAAAACAAATAGCAGCAAATTATGTCCTAAATTTAGGAGGCTTAAATTTGCTTATTTTGTAAAAATGCAATATACTCGATAAAAACAATAATTTTTCGGGTTACATATAATAGTAAAATAATAATATTAAATTCATCTCAAACAAGCAGCTACCTGCTTATCAGAAGATGCTTAATAAGCAGATTAAGCCGATAATTTATAATGGTTTCGTAGTCTGCAACTTCAAGCTTATAAGTGGTTTACTTTTCCCTTCTCATATCAATGTGGGACCAGTTGTTACATAATATATAAGCATAAGTGTTAGCATTTATTTTATAACGTAAAGATAGATAATTCTAGATTAGGATCTATATGTTAAGTGAATAATAGTCCCTTGACTATCACCCACTTATCTCGTTAAGTTCTTTCATAAATTGTGATTAAGCTTCCTCAAGGTTGTGAAAAGGTGAAGTTATGTCATGTGTTTTTTCGGTTATGATAACTACAAACTCAACATCCTTTGGTGTATTTGTCGACTTGCCTTTCTCGGCTGAAGTGTGTGATTTTGAAGTTGTTGTTGGATGTGAAATACCCATGGTTGTTGTTGACCTCTCGATCTCTTATCACTCTCCCCCTCATGATTATCACCATCGCGATCATCAAGTTTTATTTTTTTTTTTTTTTTTGTGAGAAAGGTGAAATTTATATTACTTTGTCAACGATATACACTGTACAAACAACCTGCAAGACTGAGTTTTGAGTTTTGAGTTTTGGACATGCCCAAAAACTAGACAAAACAACCTGCAGTCAGCATGGGATCATTTCATACCTTGAGACTGAGCCTTACAACACAATTGAGATTCTAGTGAAGCTACCTTGGCATTCAAAGACTCACTTCTGCAGAAAACTTCTCAACTTGAGATACCAAAGTGGTGTTTGTGGTATCAACGGTGTCAAGCAAACCATTAATGTCTCCTCTAGTGCTGGAACTCACTCCTCATGCACTATTTCAGTCAAGAAAGATGTCAAATCGGCTCGACTTTCTTTGTAGTGCGTTGATCCAAAATCTTGTTTAGTAGAATGGTAGTCAAGTCCTCATATGTGAAAAGGTTATGATCCGGAGGTGGGTATAGTGTTGACGATGAGGGAATTGATGTTGTTGTAGTAGCCTTGTTGGTGGAAAATCTTCGAAGATCTTGGTAATTACACTCCTTCTTTGTCATGATCTCCGAGATTGCTTTGTTGAAAGTATCCATTGTGACGGGTTCAGATGAAGGTTTGGTTGCGGGTTCGCAAGAATGAAGTTGATTGGTAACCCCGACTAGGGGTGTTAGTCGGGTCGGGTTGGTCGGGTTCGGGTCAAAAGGGTCAACCCAAACCCGAGTTGGCCAAAAAAAATTTAGCCCATATCCAACCCTAAGTAGTACTCGGGTTGACCCGAATAACTCGAATAATATTTTTGACCCGAATAGGCTTATTCGGGTCCGGGTCGGGTCGGATCGGGTTGGGTTTTTTGGCACCCCTAACTCCGACGTCTCCCAAAGGGATATCCGTTAACACTCCATCTGAGTTAACAACAACTGGGTGACCCGATGTCGATGGTTTATTGATGTTCGCATCGTCGGGTTTTTAGGTCGATCCTCATGAAGCATCAAAAACAGATGTCACTACTGCTGTTTCAGCAAGAACTTCAATACTTGCCTTAAAAGGAAGTGCTTCAAGACTTGCTTTGTAAGGACTATCATTAATGAAACCCATATAATTCATCTTTGAAGGCCTAGGAGGACTTTTTGGTGGGGAGGATTGGGACCGATAACCCTCTTTTTTCAATATCATCCAAGTTCGTATGAACCGGAGATAGCATATGCGGTTTTTTGTCCCATGACTAGGTGAACCAAGACCTTTTTTAGAAGGCCCTGAATTGGTCAGAAGGTGTGTGTGGTTGCACTAGTGGGCAGCTAGTGTCTTTTTCAATGAAAGTCTCCGACTCGTCTTTCAAGTCTGCACTTGGAGTACTTTTGATAGATGAGTTGACCCGTTGAACAGACTCGGTTTAGGAACCACCACCGTCACCATCATCATCATCATTCTCTTCCCCCTTATTCTCATTAAAATGTTCCGTATGATCATCTTCTTCCTTATTCTCATTTAAATGTTCCATATGATCATTTTCCTCCTTATCCTCATTAATATGTTCCATTTCCTCTTCTACGTTATTTTCAACCCCTTCTTATTCATCAAGATCCATATCATCCTCATTATGCTCAATTTCCTCCTCATCCTTACTTTCCTCCGATCCTATATTGGCGACTAGACCCCTATTATCTCCATGCGAGGGTCCGGTCGGCTTTGATCGGACCAGAAAAGAGCTTAAACACATAAACTTCCTATGCACTTCCGACTTCTTGTCAACAAGCTTTAGCAAATCCACAGGAATGTTCATTGGATTTACTTTGATGGATCTGTTATCAGACTTCAAATACCTCATAAACAAATCTTCATACTTTGGCTCATCTTCAGGTAGAGGTATTTCTGGGATAATCTTCATCGTCCCTTCAATGATCAACTTGAGAAATCTAACACACGGAATGAACTTGCGTTGTTTTCCTTTTCCCTTGTGTTGTACAACTTCCACCAAGTCTTGCCAGATTAAATCCGCAAAATCATAGTGTCTGCTATGTACATTCCTGTTTCTTTTGATGTTAAACAACAGCTCAGAATGGAAAACAATGTAGCCCATATTCCGGAAAGAACCATCCTTCTAAACTGAGACAGGATCTCCATCTTGGATCCAACCTCATCATATCCAAGATCTCGAATAAAAGTAATCAACTCATTAGCCTTTGGTGGAATATCAAACTCTAATCGTCCTTCGAAAGTTTTCTTGGAAGACTTAGCACGGTATGGAAGAATTCGAGTTCGAATTCAACATTGCATGTATCGATTTTGGAGGTGAATTCGGGAGGTGAAGGTTCTTGTGGTATTTGAGGTGATGCCAAAATTGTTGTATGAAGGTGTTCCAGATTTTAGTTGTTTAAAGCTTTGAATATCCGATGTCTTTTGAGGATTTCAACAACGATCGGGTGATTACAATCAAACCCGGGGGGGAAAACATGTAGTTCGTTTTACCAATTTTGGTGTTGGGCCAATTCAGTGCCCAACGGTCTCTAACTAGGATTTGAACATAAAATATCCTAAGTCTAGAATTAGTCTATTAGATGTTTTTACAAAGACTTCTACATACCGATGCGGCCTCGGTACTTAACTCACAAGAAGATGATGGAGTCAAGAGTGTTGACAAAACTCTTACTCCTTCTGATTTCCTCACATAGAAGAACATTAAAAGATTGGATACTTGAAGAAATATTTAGGTATCAAAAGATTTTTAGAGGGAACTTTATCTTGGGAAGAAACACTTATCATAAAGAATGTCAAGAAAGTACATAGTTGGTATGAAGATGGGAACAATTGTCAACATTGTTCTCTAACGGTGGATTGGACATATTCCAAGAATAAACACATTGAATAAAAAGTTCTTCTATCCGGTCAACACAAAAGACACGTCCTTTTACCCCTCGGATACTAACATTGGATCTAACTTATAAAAGAGAATGTTTCAAAAAGTAAATGCTGCCTCTTGCATTAATCACATATAGTACGCACTTCTCATTGAACTTATTTCTCATCCCATCAAGAAATCAAGTGCATACATATAACATTTAGAATGTTTCATAAAGAAGAAGACAAGGGTAATTTGGTCATTTCACATTGATTGGGACTGTTTTGCAATCCAAACTTCAAATGGGGATTCACTGACTTTCGAAAGGATGAGGACCAAACCTGCGATTTGGCCAAACCACAGGGACCAAAAATGCAATTTTAACCTTGTGTTGTTTTCTTTTACCAAAACTCTAGACATGTGACTTGTAACTTAAACTCTTGTTTTAAACCCAAGTTACAAGTAAACGCGAACAACATTTGGTGTGTTGAGTGAGGGGTAGAAGTTGTTCATTGGTTAAGATTGGTGCTTGCTCTTCCATATGCGGTAATTGTTGTTGTGATTGAGACATTATTCAGTGAGATAATGAGATTGTTAAAACAACATAAAAATAATCACTCGGTGTGTTTGTATTTCTCATTTCCTATTCTTCTTTTTGACGCATATGCGTATACTTTTTTTCCTTTTAGTTTATGATTTTCATTCACTCAGTTTCGTCCTTGCCAAAAAGTTTTGTATTTTTTGTCATTGAGCCCCACATATGGATAAGTATGAAAGCGATATCATCATCAATTTAACCTATACATTATCGTCTATCACCGAATAACCAAACCGGAAGCCCTGTAATGTTTGGAATAATTTCATTGTCACAAACTCACAATGTATCAGCAGCACATTAAATAAAAGTTGCTAACGTTTATACATTTTCACAACCAAATAGAGTAGAGTAACTTACTAATTGGAGACCAAAGGGTTCAACTATATTTGCAAACGGCGTCGTACTGGACAATAACGAGAAGAGTGATGAATATGCTTGTACTCATTTCGAGTGTTTGGGAGATTATGTACAAAAAGCTAATTAACCCTAATTTCTTCATCCTTTATTTTTAACCTTTAAAGCAAACGTTATAGTTAGAGTAAAGAACATGTGATTATCAATTTGGATAAGTATAAAGGCGAAAGGGTTTTAATGTTGAAGCAATTTTTCACAACCACTTTTGACCCTTCGTGAAAATAAGATATCCTTTATATGATAAGTATGCGATAATAGCCTCCGTGAGATAGGAGGAGATAAGTATGCGATATCTGAGATAGGAGAATATATGTGTTCCTCTGAATGAACTATTTATACTACTTGGACTCTGCTTCACGATACAAGCATTGTGTAGATAATCTTGTCGCCTAGAAGCAGCGGGTAAATCGTTGAAGAAGTTAGGCCTTGTCTGTGGAGATTATCATGTCTTGACGTTGCAGGTGGTCGTTGTAGACCACCCTGCTCTATCTGTATGTTATTGTACAACAGTTGTCTATCAATACAGCTTAAGTTCGAAAGTAGACATCGCCTGCGTGTTATTAACTCCGGCCGGACCTGGAGCAACCTTCGTTACTCCGGCGGCTCCGGAGTACCATTCCAACATGTGTTATTACTTCATTATATGTTCTTCCTCTTTAAGTGTGATTATCTCCTCCTAATTACCCAGAGAAGACTATACCTCATCACCAGACACAGACAATCGAACTCTAAACCAAACGAACCATAAACAAACTTTTTTTTTCTTCTCTTCATAGTTAAATGAACCTACCTACTAGCTCAGATACCACTTATTTGGTAATCAAAAGACGAAACAAACAAACAAAATTGTCAAACGAAGCAGAAAAAGAAAATTTATTCAAAATTATCAAACCAAATTCGAAGATACCAAACACAAAATTCTAATTCAAATGGACAAAGTAAACTAATGCCATTCATCTCTATTTTTAAGAAATCAATGACCTAATTGTCAAATTCTAAACCGACTCGAATTAGAAAACATAACAAAAGTAAAAACCAAATTTATCTAACCTCATAGAGTTTAAGTCGCATTCTAACAAAAAACCAAAAATACTCATACCACAACCCAATTCCTTAAGTTATATATGCCGCAAAGCAGCAACACGTGAAGGAAGTAGAATTATAAATTCCGAGAGGAAATGAATTTTGAAATCCCATGAATGGTGGAATACAAAAACCCATTTGTAATTGAAATCCTGTAATTTTCCTACCAAACACCTTATGAAATTACAATTCAATTCCAATGCCAACCAAACCCCACGAACCAAACTCACCCTTAGGGGTTTATAATTCCATGAGGATACATTTACAACTAGAGATGGGGACACAATAACACCATGCAAAGAGAATGAATGAATGATAAAGAATCCTTTACAGATAAGTTAGTTGATCACCATTACAGTCAGATGTAGACGAACCATAACAAGAAATAGCTAGCTGAATGGACAGTTCTTTTAATTCTTAGTTACAACTTCTCATAAGCATTTTTTTTTTCCTTTTCAGCATGGCCTCCATTACTAATATATGTAACAAAATCCGTTTAGATGATAGTCTCTTTCCTCTATTGCATTTACCTTCATGTCAATGATCTGAAATGCATTTTTATCAGTAGGGTTAGTACTTGGTTCATAACTTTAATAGATTTGTTAAAAATGAAACTTGTTCAATAATACATCTAGGTAATAAAACATAAAGAAAAGTAGGCGTGAGGCGTCTCTAGTCTCTACATCCATATTTTTTTTCTTTTTACCTCAGATTCTCAATTGACTCTGGAAGGGAATCATCGAGCAGATCAAACACACCGGTTAGTTAAAAACAAATGATATGCACCGGCCTACCTAATAACTTTCAAAATCAACTTCAAATAATGGTCACAAAATGAAATTTAGTTAATTTTAGGCAGGGTAGGGATTCTATATATTTGAACTTCTAGAGGTATAATGACAGACCGGGAGGCTAGATTCAAAAGAATAGGCGGATGACCGATGACCTTTTGTAGTGCTTGCAATTATGATTCAGTAACAATGTGGTATCACAAGCCTAATTAAGTTCTGTTGCTTCGTTTTTATTTGTAACACCTTATGTCATATACAGCAAGTTTGTCTAATAACACCTCCAGATCAGTATTAATCCATGGTCAAAACTTATCAGTAGGGTACCATATAATAAGTAATAACTTAACTGTATGCTCTTTTTTCATGGAGCACAGAAAAGATCTTGATAGATCGATAACTAGTTATCGCTGAATCATTACGTTAACCATTCATATTGTGCATCGATAACATAGACAATTGCAGCATCAATGGTATAACTAAACAAGGAGAGTTGATTCCAAAAGTGTCATCAAAAAGAATTTGAGAACTTAGAGGTACTTCTTACTTCATAATTTTTCCTATAACCATAGCTGCTTATTTTTACTCTGATAGGACAAAATATGCAACCATGCTCCTATTACAACTTCATGCAAAATTGGGGTTGTGTAAAAGTAGGGGTGGGGAAGGTTTTAGAATTTTGTGGGACCTATTACATTATATAAGTAATGCATTATTTTAATTTAAAATTCATTTATTTTTATAAATTAATTATTCTTAATTAAATATATTATTATTTTCTCTCACCTACATCAAATTCAAATCCAAATCCTAATCCAAATTTAAATCAAATCCAAATCCTAATCTTAAACCCATCTATAAACCAAACGGACCCTAAGTAATGCTCTACGAATACCAACTAGTCTTAAAACCGATGTTTTGAGTTACATTTAAAGTTATTACGTTCCACAGAAGATAAAGACCTTAATTAGAAGCTCCAAAATGGACTTCACTGAATCATAAAAGTAACTGTATAACTATTATTTATATAAAATGGCTATATTTGCATTAAATATATAATGACAAATATAACTATTATTTATATTCTAGATAATATAAAAACCGATATCTCACCGCGATAACCGCTATTTCAAATCTCGGTCCTGGAACGATATTTGATTTTTGACCGAGATAACTACATAGCTGTATAGTATACCGTTGTTAATGAACACTGTGAATGGGCAATTATAGCCTCAAAAGTCAAAACACAGCTGAGCAAGTAGTGACAGAATAATATAAGATATGAAGATCATACCTGAGATTGAAAGCATAATCACACACTAGCAAAAGATGGGGTGAACAATAAGCAATCAGTAGAACTAAATTCCATCTCAAAGAGCTCACGAAAAGCTTTTAACACGATCTTGTATAGAAAAACCTTTTCATTTAATCCAATCACTATAAAAGAATCCTCGTCTCTTTCTCCCAATGCAATACACCTGACACCAACCTGAATACTCCATGTTTCGGGTAATGGCCTTATAATCTCATCAAGATTAACAAAGTACTTAAATGACCATTCAGAATACTCATACGTCATCTTGTAAATATTCAACTGTTGAGAATGAGTTTGGTCCATGCCAAGAAGAAGCAAACAACCACTTGACGCAACCAAAATATGATCTGAAGGCTCCATCTCATCCAATGTTACAGGGAGTTGTATGTTTGTTAAAATTAAAACCTCATTTACAATACCTAACTTGTAATGCAACGGCTCATTGAAAATTAGCCAATGAATTGCATCATTCCAATATATTCCTTCATAAAGACCTATAAAACAATCGATAGGCAATCGACCACTACAAACACTGCTCCATTTACGTGTTTCTGAAGAGTAAGTTTGCATTTGGATGTTAAAGTCAACATCACTCTCGTCTATGTATCCAAGATGCATGATTTTGTAGTGAGGTGATTTTGTGGGATCAAAATCCATTCTGAGAACGGATGTGTATGTACTGAAATTCAAATCATGGCGTTGTGGAAGCGGATAAAAGTTATTAATTGACGGATTGTAAACATAATACTCATAAGGAAAAAGAAGGCAGAATAGCAATCCATTGCACGACTGCAAAACGTAAGTATTACTACCTGCCATAGTTGTTCTAAACCGAGAACTCGTGGTGGGAATTCTGATATCCAATGGCACAAATTCATATCTGTCGTGGTCGTAATTAGACAGGTAAAAGAGACCGGAAGGAGGATCAATGTTAGGGATTAAGCTGCGGCAAAGAGTGAACTTTGGAGATGTGATGAGAGATAACCAATGCTTAGATACGGATTTGAAGAGAAGAAGCGAAATTACTGGTAACCTAAGTAAGATTTCGATTAACAGGTCGCTGTTAGACATGACTATGTGTACTGATGATGGGAGGTCATTATCAGTGATGTGCTTTTCGGTAACTACCCCCGACTGCATAGGAAATTCGGGCGAAGTTCCGGGAATGTTTTCCATGGAATAGGCAAAACCTGTAACATTCGCCCAAGTAAAGTCTTAATAACAAATTAAGCAACCCTTGTTTCGGTTGCATTTCAAGTCTTAATATCAAAATAAAGGAAGCCCCAATTTGTATGAAATACTTGAATTAGTCACAACTTAAAAAAAAAAAAAAAAAAAAAAAAAAAAAAAAGGAGTAGCAAAATAAGGGTTAATAAAACGATGAATCAGCAGCATTCTCATTATTATTAACTAAATAGAAACCAAATTAAACATTTTTATAAAATTTATAAAAGTATTTTATGATGAGAAGAGAATAACTTACTAAATGGAAACCAAATTAGAAATCGTTGAATCAACTTTATTTGCAACGGTCACGATGGTCGGCAGTGTGTCAGGTAGCGTCGGTATTGGCTATGATCAGTGGAGAAAGAAGATGCTGAAAGTGTTTACGCAAGTCATATTAGAGTATTCACAACGCATTTTTATGTTATGACATAAGTGTGTTTTTAAACACAAAATACAAAATTGTAAATTGCTGTTTGGTTCGGCAAATGTGGATTTTTTTTTTTTTTTTTTTTTAAACATGGTTTTAGGTGAATTTGAATTTAAAATCTTAGAGTCTTTTGGTTTATAAGCAATGGCGAAGTTAGAAAAATTTTCATGGAGGGCCGAAACAATTTTTTTTCCGGAAATAAATTAAATGGGATAAAATAATTTTTTCCTAAATACATACATGAAATCGCAAAAAAAAAAAGACACTAACGAGCTTAGACCTAGGGGGTCGGGACCCTTCTCGGTCCTTTAATAGCTCCGCCCTTGTTTATAGTGGGGTTGGATTCAGATTTGGATTTAGGGCCCGTTTGGTTTGTAAAAGGATTTGGAATTGGATTTGGATGAGGTTTAAAATGAAAGAAAATGAGGTAAGAGAAAAAAATGATATTTTATTAAAATTTTATTTTAATAATTGATAAATGATTTATTAGAAACAAAATGGGTAGTTTTATTTTTTAATAATTAATTTATGTATAGATTGTGAGTAAGATATAAATGTAGGGTTCATTATTACAAAAGATACCACATATGGCATTAATCAATCTATCATTACCGAGCCCACTTCGATTCTCAAAAACTTGAACCAAACATTTAAATTTTGGAATGAAACCATTTCTTGAATAAAAAAGGTATAAACCAAACGGGTCCTTAGTATATGATTTGAATTTAGGGTAGGTTTAAGAGAGATAAATTATATTTATTTAAATATATTTTATAATAAATTTTAAATAACATATATAACTTATACTATAAAACAATAAAAATGAGTCCTCATATAGAGATAGATAAAAGAAAATGGCCCGTAAAATACATCATGCCTAGATGCTCAACTATCAATCGAAGATTCAAAGAATCATTTCCTTTACAAAAGAAAGAAACAAACAAGTATTAAATGTCTTATCAAATACAAAAGCCATTATGAAGTCCTTAAACAAACGGCCTTGATAAAAATCGTGATTGGTATGATAAAAGGAAGGTTTTTTAATATGGTGGGATCCATAAAAACAAGGGGTTTAAAAAAGGTTAATTTATATCCCTAATTAAAAATTTAATGTCATATTTGTTCAAACAAAACTCATAATACCATATATACCCAAAGTAATCATAAAATTTGCCATATCTACCTATTAACAAGACGAGTACCTGTGCATAGCAATGATATTTTATACTTACATATCGTTTAGTGATAAAAAAGTTTATGAGTTATAACGAAAAATAATAAAAGTTTCAAGATTTGGGGAATTAACATAATGTTTTGAAACCCGGTTCGACCCGGGTGGTTCAGCCGGTTGAACCGTTAACCGGGTCAACCCGACGGGTTAGGTCGAAAACGGGTCAAATTAAACCAGGTCAACTCGGCGAGCTTGAAGCGTCTCGGGTCAACCCGGTTTCGATGTGTATAATAGTTTCTTTTTGAAATATATTTTTTCAACATTATCTTTTTTCAACTTTTCACTTTTCACATTTTGGTTTTTCCTTTATATATAATATAGCAGGGTACCCGCGCGTTTCGGCGGCGGGTACCCTGTGACGATTAACCAGATAAATAGATCTCAATAAGGCCTGATTCCCCAGTTTGTATTGGTTTTAATGGGTCATCTCTGATTCGTTTTCGGATGGCTTATATTGGTTAGCCGAACAGGTGGCGACGCCGGTTCCCGATTGAACCAGTTGGTCCGGTCCGGTTTTTAAAACTATATGTACCATCAACTTGTTAGCTTGTATGAAGCTTTGTGTGTTTTATTAATGTGTATAATCACATGTACTTTTCATTTTAAGGTGTTTTAAAAATAACATTAATTAGTATGTTTATTTATTTTATTTTTTGGATTATGTTATAGTTTGTTTAAATTATACATTGTGAAAATCTTATTATACTTTTTAGTAAGAGATGTTTTAATTGATTGTATTTAATTTGATAGATACGCTTAAATCATTGTACTTATAAGTAATGAGGTGTTTTAATAAGAATATTAATTACCCCTATACATTTATCTCACCTTTGACCATTTTCAATTTTCAACTTTCAACATTTGACCATTTTCATTTTACAAGTAGTATAGATTTATTTATTTTAAGTTTTTTTTAAATCCTAATAATGATCGATTTAAAATATATATACTATTTTAACATTATTAATGGGCGGCAAATATCCGGGCGATGATTTACACTTTTGCGTTTTCCTACAAAAAAATTTTTGGCTCAATGTTGATCACTTTTTAATTCCTTCGCTTGTGGTATTTTTAGGTTGCTTTTGGTTTGTGGGTAGGATTAGGATTTAAGGTTGATAGTTGAATTTGTTGTTTGGTAGGCATGTATGGGCCCCAAAAATAGGGATAAATGTCTTATATTTGCTATCTTGAAATCCTGAGCAAATTAGTAGTATTTCATATCTATCTATACATATATATGGGACTAAGCATGACACGTCATTAATGCTGACTAGGCACAATAATGATGACATGGAACATCTATGATGACATGGGAATGATGAGATGGCACTATTTCCCAATAAATATGTAAAAAATTTGTAACAAACAAGACTCGAACCCTGGACAGTTAACCCACAAACAAGTGCTTCAACCAGTGCAGCATCACACAAGTTGTTTTAAAGATTGCATTCCCTCTATAATATTCGTAAAAACAGTTACCATCTTCCCTTATATCAAAACAGAATCCCTACTCAGTCGCTTCTAAATCAAATTCATCTTCAATGATGGTCAAACAATATCATCATCCACCATTTCATTCGGCATTTTCAAATTCAAATCCCCCAAATAATAAAATGCATATTATAATTCCAAAACAATCCCCAAATCACACGCTCCTCCGGTTAACAATTTTGAATCTCATAAGATCGGCCCAACCACGATTCATATTCGAAGGTTCATTACACGATTCATTTTCAATGATGATCGAGATGCTACTTCATCAATGATGATCGAGATGCTTTTGATCAAGGTAATAAGTTTGCAATTGTTTTTTTTCTTTGCGTTTTATCGATTTGATTAACTGTTTGTTCAAAGGATTAATTATGTTTTAAAGATAATCTATATTAACAAGGTATCCATATGTTTTGAGGTTTTTCTTTGAAATCAAACGAGCTACATCACGCTTTCATTCCTAAGGAATTCTACATTGATTTTCAATGTTGAATCTTTAATTATTGATTTATGTTTGAGTTCAGCTATCACATGTTTGATGAGAAAACTCGCCAAGTGTTCGATGAAATGCCGCAAAGTAAAACCAATAAAGGTAGATTTTTTTTCCCGTTTTTGATGTTGAATTAAGTCTATTGGGTGCAAATGAGAAGAATATTTGTTAGAATTATAGCTTAGTATCATTAACTTTTGCTTAAATTGATTGATGTTAATATCAGTTGGTGCGTTTGTTCAATGGTGACATTAACAACCATTGGTAAGTATCATATATAGAACTAGGGATGGCAACGGGTCGGGTTCGGGGCGGGTTTTAGTGAACCCGTAACCCGTACCCGTTTATAATATCCAAACCCGAACCCGCCCCAATACCCGATGGGTACCCGATTATTATTATCCATAGGGTTATCGGTTTTCTCCGCGGGTATCGGTTATCCGCAATTAAAATCATCGTTGTACAACTCAACTTTAAAAAAAAAACAAAAACCCTAACATATTCAAAGTTTTTAAAAGTTAAAGAAAACGACTTCAATATTCGTAATGTTTGAAGATTAAAGAGTTAATGTGTCATGTGTGTGAGAATTAAAGCGTCAAGTGTAAGTGTTAATTTAATAATTTGTAATTACCAAGATATATGCTATTAGGGAGTAGAGTAGAAAAAAAATTGTACAAGGTTAAGAGCTCAAAACTTATTAGGACCTTATATAAATTAGCAAAAAAATGTGTACAAATTCGGGTATACGGGTACGGGTAAACGGGCGGGTATTACTAGAACCCGTACCCGAACCCGTACCCGAGTAGAAAAGAATATATCAACCCGAACCCATATCCAAACCCGCGAACCCGCCCCCGAACCCGACCCAACCGGTTCGGGTTTCGGTTTTCCCCATCGGTTTCGGGTGCTTTTGCCATCCCTATATAGAACTATGATTTTGTTAGGAAACTTCATTGACAAACTTTAGATTGGAGGCTTTCTATAAGTGCTAATCTGCTACAAGTAGATTCCCTTGGTAGGAGAAATGACCAAAGCTTTAATAATGTTATACCAAGTCACATAATTCCAAGAAGTGCAACATCAAATCAGTAGCTTAATATAGCATAATATAAAACTATTACTTAAGTTATGATTTGGAGGGGAAATTTGTTGCATGAAAATATAATGTTTCTGAAGTGATATTTTTTGTTCCATGTTATAGTGTGCAATACAATAGTTTTGGATGATAATTAAGTGTCTGAATTGCTATAGGAAGTAGTATTCAACTTGTGATGGTACTCAAGCTCTATGGTTTGATGCGAATCCATAAAAGATATTAGAAGTGTGACACCTTGACGTTTGAAAACTTGATTATGAATTGTCCTCAAGGGATCCATACCATATATTGTTGTTTATTATATCTGAATAGTGTTTCACGAATAAGATCTAAAATTGTTTCAGATCAATTCGATTCCATGCGTCTATATAACATCTGCTTTTGATACAAACCCATCAATCAATATTTTGTCTATAATATGCTTCTAAGTGTAATAAGTCATTGTTCTTTTCTCTCGAATTATAGAGCTAAGTACTCTACATCGTTGTTTTCGTGAGAGATAACCACAACAAAGTTTCGCCAAGGCATAGGTTGGTTCATGTTTTAATCATGTGTTTTCTCCCTTTCATATATTATACTTGATAAGGTTTTAAAATGTACCTTTTGAGGGTCGTTTAAGCCCTTATTTGATCACTTTCGTATCCGTTATTACTTAATATCGTTCCTTTTCACTTTTAGGTCTTTTGAAGGCAAATTCTTGGAATGGCACTTATTTGGATGAAAAGGCGGATATACAAAGAAAATGGCCAAAGTCAAGAATCGAGACACTCAAGTCTTTGAAATACAAGGGGACGGCATCATCGCTAAGCTGCGACGCCGTCGGAGCACTTCGTGACTACTCGGTGGCCAAATTGCTTATTTTCAAGTGACGGTGTCGGGGCTTTAAAAGAGTAGGTCGTCGCAACTCGACGGCCTAGATTTGATCCAGACGGCGTCAGAGACTGAAGGGGACGGCGTCACAAGCACAAGGTGACGCCGTCGCAAGACTAACGTAGCCAAGACGAAACCCTATTGACGACGACCCGACGGCGTCACAAATCATAAGGTGACGCCATCGCGATTGTAATCTTATATATAGAATCCAAATTTTTCAGTTTTAGTGTGTAGTCTTTTGGAGTAAAAACCAAAACCGAACCAAGGTTGTCTTGTACAGTATTTTAGGGTTCTAAACCATATCTTACATCAAGATAAGTGTTTTACTTCATTAATTCAATTATGTCTTCAATTACTTGTGTATATGTTTGCATGCTCTCCATGTCCGGCTAATTTACTTGTGTGTTTGCTTAGGGAATATGAAACTTAATTATTGAATATTGATTGGTTGTCTCTTATCTTAATTGTTAATGATCTAGTAATGCGATAGGTCATTTGTTGTGTAATTAATGCTTGATTGATCTTTGTGAACCTTGGACTATAACATTTAGAGCAGTTGTAGGCTAAACCATCCAAAGAGTGCCTTAGAGTTAGAGTTTATAATTCCTAGAGGTTTTGTAGACGAGACCCTTTGGTAAGTTCAAAGAGTTAGGGACAAACGCATACCCTACGACTTTAGACACACAACGCGATTAAGAATAAGGACGTGACAATTCAACCATCAATAGGAGATAATTAAGGAGTAATAAAACATAAGTAAACACATCTTTAAACCATCATACGAGCACACAATAATTAGACATAGACTACATACACCTTAGATTAGATAATTAGATAAGTAGAGTAATCGGTAGAAATACCAACCCCCCAAATCCAAACCCCGAGATTCGTACCTTTCCTTTCCTAAAAAAAGATAAAAATAATCTTCCTCAACCCCAACCTTAGCGTAGTAACTTCTCACTAGCATTCCTATTCCCCAGAGAACGATATCAATACCGTGGCTTACCCTAATACTATACTACAACGATTAGGTTCATCGCCTAGGGTGTTATATAACTTGCTCAAGAAAAGGAAGTTCCTTTGACCCGAACGACGCGTGTAGCGTTATCAAGTTTTGGCGCACGCCGGGAATAGAATAGCTAGTTAGTAGTCCACATCGTTTAGGTTTCTTTGCTTGATTCCTATCAAGTAAATTTTTCTCATTTTTAGCTTTCTCGTAGTCCATCCCCCTTCTTCGTGACCTTTGTTTGTAACCCCGTCACTTTTCATCATGGAAGGTGATAACCACCCACCATTCATCAACCCACCACCAAATGACCCGCCAAGAGCCTGTACTCTTGGTGAATACTCGAGACCAAGCCACCTAGGATATAGGAACACCATTGAGCTTCCCGACCAAGCCCAAACTACGGCCCTGCGATCCGACACCATCCGGTGCAAAACGGATGTACATTCCATGGACTTCGTTCCGAAGATCCTAATCAGCATCTTAAGGATTTCCTTAAAATCGTCGATTCCATCGACCTTGATGCTACTACTCGGGAGACCACGCGTCTGCGTCTCTTCCAATTCTCTATACGGGGCCAAGCTAGTAATTGGCTTGAGCGACTTCCCGCCAGCTCCATCTCAAGTTGGGATGATCTCACCTCTCACTTCCTTGCTCAATTTTTCCCACCGGGAGAACCACTAAGCTTAGGAATGACATCTTGATGTTCCAACAACGTCAAGGTGAATCTCTCTGAAGCATGGACTCGATTCAAGGACTTACTTCATAAAGTCCTCATCACGGCATTGATCTTTGGCTCCAAGTCCAAATCTTTTATGATCATGTCAACTTCACCACCAAGCGATCCATTGACCAAGCGGCCGGTGGAAAACTTAGTGATCTCACCGCGGAAGAATCATGGGGTATAATAGAGGACCTTGTTCTCTATGACAACGAAAGTTGGAATGACCCTCGTGATTACCCAAAACCGTTAAGGCAATCTCCTTGCCTCCCATTGACTCACAATCTTCCGACCGCAGGATGATCAAACTTGAGGATCAAGTTAAATTCCTAATGAGTTCCTACGAAAATCCTAAGTCTTCACGCCATGTGAACAAAGTTTCTTCCTCATGTGAGCCGTGTAGTGATCCTCATAACACGCAAGACTTGCACCCGATCCCCGAACATGCTTCCGCTGACTACGCATCCTGGCGAATTAATGAAACGGGAGGAAGATTCCCTACAATACCCGGACCTAGGAATTTCAATGAGACCCGAGAAGCATGGAAGGGCAAGCCCGACTTCTATTGGGGACAAACCAAAGAATTCACTTCCAATGATTTCTCATGGCCCCCATCTCACGGTCCTAACCAACAAAACATTGAAGGGATGTTGCAAAACCTAGTCGCATCCCAAGAAGCCCAAATAGCTAAGCTCTCGGACCGCTTTAACCAGCAACAAGCCGAAATGGATAGGAAGATAGATAACCTTTTGAAAGCCATGACCAATAGTGATAGGAAGGTTAATGCTATCTCAACTCTCGAGCCTTCCGGTGTAGAGATTAAGGACCCAAGTAAGTTAGCTAAGCACCTTCAATTCGTCAATACCATCGCCTTAGTGAAACCTAATAGAACAAATGACGAAGCGAACCATGAGATGATACTTGAGGTTAAGGAAACACCGACGAATGAAACAACCGAGGAAGCGAATGAAGTAGATAATGATTATTTCAATAAGTTTCCTACGGAAGAAGAACTATCTCGCCACCTTCACTTAGTGCGTGATCTCCGTCACATGTATGTTAGGAAAAGCCCTAGAATCAAGTTTGGGAACCCTTGGAATCTTAACATACCATGTTTCATAGGACACCTTTTCGTGGCAAAGGCCTACATTGATCGCAAGTCCCCAATCAACATAATGACTAGCACCTACTATAATTGGGTAGTGAAGAAGCCTATTCCAACTAGGCAAGACCCCGATAATCCTAGTGTTAGTTGCAATTTTCTTGGTAGAATTAAGGGATTGCCCGTTTATGTAGGTAGTTTCATGTTTTCTACGGACTTCATAATTGTGGATGATATTAGCACGACCATAGATCCTAGCTTGTCTCACGTTATTCTAGGAAAACCTTTCATAGAAAACACCGGGATGACTTATGATCCTTCATTAGGAATAGTGCGATTCAAGGATGAGACCGACGATATAGCTTACCAAATGCCGTTTAAGATTGAGAAGTTTTCATCACTCTCTAATGATGAAAAGGAACTTAAACTGTCGGTCTATTATAGGAATGAGGAGGATAGAAAGAAAGGAGTGGATTATGTTATGGCCAAGATTTTCGATTTCTATAAGGATTGCTTGAACTTAGGACTGGAATATAGAAATGAGTGGGGAGAGGATGAACTCTTAGAAAGGTGTATCATAGGGCACTTCTACAACATGGAACCAACCACTAGAGACCGTCATGAGGAAGGAGATGGCGGTAATGAAGTCACATAAGGGCACGGCTACGAGTCTAGCTACAAGACTCATAAATAAAGAAAAGCGCTTCGTGGGAGGCATCCCATGCTTAATTGTTTGCTTGTTTGTGTGTCATATATCTTTTAGTGATTGCTTATTCTCATGTTTAAATTTGTAAAAATGCTTTATTTTGTTTTTAACCTTGTCTTAATTGCATATAAAGGTATTTTACATAAAGGATAAGTGTAGGGAGGATTACACACGTTTTCAAAAGAAACGTAAACATGAGAATAACAATTAATTAAAAGATATATATGTGTATTTGTTCGAGTCAAATGCTTGTATCGGGTCATAATGGATGTTTTGCAGAAATTTTTCCAGATTCTAAAGATGTAAATTTTCCGTAAATTTTCCGAAAATCGCAGATCGCTTTTTGTCGGGATAACTGACGGGCGCGAGAAGGAGTAAAACAACATATTACTTTTTTCTCATTTTCGAGCTACTTATAAAATTTTGGAATTTTTCGGTCTTAATTTTCCAGAAATTCTGTAAATATCCATTCCACAAGCATTATATCCTAGTTTAGTCGAGTCTTATATATATTATTACCGCCGATTTTACGCGAAGGTTTCGTTTGTTTTCTTCAAGTGTGCATGTTTAATTTATCAATAAGAAGTTACATAAGATTGGAAGGAGCTTTTCACGCATACATTCTTCTTGGAAAGGATTTAACCACTACTTCACACACGGATCCTACCGAGCTAATCGGGGAGTATTAGTTTCTTTCGTTTTCATTACCTCCTATTATCATAACTTTGATACTTTCGGGAACATTGGGGACAATGTTCGGTTTAAGTGTAGGAGGAAAATAAACGGAACTTTGAAACTATGCTTATCCTTGATTATTTGCTTTGTCCAATTGTATATGTGTAATAAACCATGAGAAAATGTCGGTTTGGGTAAATTTAGCACCAAATTTAAAATTTTTCATGACATATAGGAGTGGGCCATCAGTCTTAACAAAAGCGTCTCACGGATAGGAAGTTGCATGACTAGCACAAAAGCCCTTTACCACCTAAATTTCACTCAAAATGTGAGGATCACCCTTAGATTAGTAGGAATTAAAGCATTCATCTTTAATGCTTAGAGTGTGAACCGGTAGTATATTAGATTCTAGAACTTGTTTTGTTATGCATTCCGAGATCGCTAGTAAGACTACACTTGTGTAGTTAGGAATAACTAAATGATAAGAGACATTAGGATAACCCTTGTTTGATACCCGTAATATAATTACTTCTTCCACATCGGTTGAGTAATTCCCCCACACCTTTGCGTTGTACTCATCTTTAGTACACGATACCCTAGTTAACCCCTCGAGCCTATCCTTTCTCGGTTCTCGTGATGTTTCGCTTTTTCCAAATATCAATGAAGAGCATTGTTTACACCCCACCCCAAATGTACACCCAAATCGCCTTAGTTTACCTCGTATGCACTAACTTTTAGTGCATTATTGTTATCACCCTAAACCCTTAGTTCAATTATCTAGTTGCTTGCATAAGTGGCTAAGTCGAGTCATATCCTTTGTACACGTTTTGGGACGATTGGGACTCATGGGAAAAGTTAAAGTTTATGAAATGACCGGAAGGAAAGTTAAATTCCTTAATTGCGTAATAACGCACCCCAAGTGTTTTGATCTTTTCAATTCGGGTCAAATTAGTGTTAGAGTAATAAAACTCAAGTGTAGGGATGTGCCTATAAATCCCTATCATTTTGATGTTACCATAGAGAATGGTAGAGTAAAAAAAAAAAAAAAAAAAAAAAAAAAAAAAGTCGAAAAAAAATAGAAAAAGTGAAAAAAAAAAAAAAAAAAAAAAAAAAAACATACGGCTACCATCCTACATCTATCCTTTAAATTTATGTTTGTTTGTTTTAGTTATCTAGAGTTTAAAGTGTCGAGTCTTGGCTTAGCAACGCCATTCTTCATATGCTTGTAACATAGAGATTTTGACTTGCCACCACTAAATAGCCTATCCCACCAAACCCTTTGTTTCCCTACCGTAAGCCTAACGTTACAACTGTTAAAGACCTCTTTGATAGTCTTTCCTAGGTGCTTACGCCAAAGCGATGGAGGTTTGATCTATTCTCAAGCCTATGGTAATCTATGTACTAGGACCGGTTAATGAGTGTTTATCTTCCATTTCCAACTTGTTATATTTCATATACACCGAGAGATGAGAGTATCCAAACACCACATGTGAGGTGCTAGTATGTAATTCCGTGCTTGTTATGACTTTTATGGGCTTATATGTGTTGTGGACTGTTTTAAACCAATGCTTCATGAACCTTAACTTATAAATTAATTGGCTAAAACACACTTGCTTGAGGACAAGCAAATACCAAGTGTAGGGATATTTGATAAGGTTTTAAATGTACCTTTTGAGGGTCGTTTAAGCCCTTATTTGATCACTTTGTATCCGTTATTACTTAATATCGTTCCTTTTCACTTATTAGGTCTCTTGAAGGCAAATTGTCGGAATGACACTTATTTGGACGAAAAGCGCGGATATCTGAAGAAAATGGCCAAAGTCAAGAATCGAGACACTCAAGTCTTTGAAATACAAGGGACGGCCATCGCTTGACTATGACGCCGTCGGAGCACTCTCGTGACGACTCGGTGGCCAAATTGCTTATTTTCAAGTGACGGTGTCGCTTTAAAAGAGTAGGTCGTCGCAACTCGCACGACCTAGATTTGATCGAGCGGCGCCGAGATCGAAGGGACGGCGTCACAAGCACAAGGTAACGCCGTCGCAAGACTAACGTGGCCAAGACGAAACCCTAATGACGACGACCGATGGCGCCACAAATCATAAGGTGACGCCGTAGTGATTGTAATCTTATATATAGAATCCGAATTTTCGGTTTTAATGTGTAGTCTTTTGGAGTAAAACGCAAACCGAACCAAGGCTGTCTTGTACAAGATTTTAGGGTTCTAAACCCTATCTTACATCAAGATAAGTGTTTTACTTCATTAATTCAATTATGTCTTCAATTACTTATGTGTATGCTTGCATGTTCTCCATGTCCCACTAATTTACTTGTGTGTTTGCTTAGGAATATGAAACTTAATTATTCAATATTGATTGGTTGTCTCTTATCTTAATTGTTAATGATCTAGTAATGCGATAGGTCATTCGTTGTGTAATTAATGCTTGATTGATCTTTGTGAACCTTGGACTATAACATTTAGAGCAGTTGTAGGCTAAACCATCCAAAGAGTGCCTTAGAGTTAGAGTTTATAATTCCTAGAGGTTTTTGTAGACGAGACCCTTTGGTAAGTTCAAAGAGTTAGGGACAAACGCATACCCTACGACTTTAGACACACAACGCGATTAAGAATAAGGACGTGACAATTCAACCATCAATACGAGATAATTAAGGAGTAATAAAACCTAAGTAAACACATCTTTAAACCATCATACAAGCACACAATAATTAGACATAGACTACATACACCTTAGATTAGATAATTAGATAAGTAGAGTAATCGGTAGAAATACCAACCCCCAAATCCAAACCTCGAGATTCGTACCTTTCCTTTCCTAAAAAAATATAAAAATATAAAAAATAATCTTCCTCAACCCCAACCTTAGCGTAGTAACTTCTCACTAGCATTCATATTCCCCTAGAGAACGATATCAATACCCGTGGCTTACCCTAATACTACACTACAACGATTAGGTTCACTTCCTAAGGTGTTATAAAACTTGCTCGATGAAAAGGAAGTTCCTTTGACTCCGAACGACGCGTGTAGCGTTATCAATACTTTATATACTCTTCAATGTGATTAAAAGTTTGTTCTGCAGCCTTAAATGTTATGGTAAAGAACAACCAAAGGTTCGTCTTCCCTGACCACATATATATGGGTAAAATTACTAATGATAAAAATATCGCATTTTTACATCATCTAACTTTTTAATGATGCAAGAAGATTGCAAGCAGATTTACCCTTTGTCGTCTACCTTTAAATACTTCATTTAATATCACACACATACATACTTCATAATATGACAGTTCAAGATTTGCAATAAACCCATAACTTTTCACATAGATGTGTTTTTGTTCTCTACTACAAATATAGTTACAAGTCAATGACGGCTGATTTTGCATATTGGTGATCATGTGTTGTATTTGTCGAAAACAATTGCTTGCGCTTTTTGTTTAAAATATCCTTTTTTGGTATTTAATCATTTTTTTAATGTTATTGTAATATGGATCAGTTTTGGTTATCTGCATAGGGTGGAAACATCCTTATTAGCGACCACGTTGCAATAAAGCTAGGTGATTTTGGTGTTTCGCTTTGCGATTTGATTTTAGTGATGCACAACGAGCCAGAACACATTTGTTGGGACGCCATGTGGTATTATTGCGTCTCACCACTAATTCTCATACAATGCGCTATATCAAATAATTTAGAAAATCTACTAACTTAAGATTTACACTTTTGTAAGGATGGCACCTGAGGTAATAGAGCAATTACATGGATACGATTTCAAGTCGGTATTTCTTTTTTAGCACATTAGTTAATTAAGTTTTTATGCAATTAAAGTTGCATTATATTCCTACTCTCCAAAGACCAAAATAATGAAGTAACTATAAACTAATGTAATGTTGAAAAGAGGTAAGGTGGTAACTTTTCTAATTTATATGTCATGTGTTTGGTTGTTGCAGTCTAAAGAGGAGATTGAGAGATATATGTAGGACCCGTACCTTCTAAACAGGTTTTTGGCGGAAGATTTGTTTTTTTGTTGGAGATTTCCGACAAATCCTTCCTGTTATTCCTAATGGCATAAGACAGGATGTAGTACATGCGACAATTAAATCTTCCCATCTATTCGAACATTGCATAATGATGAATTTAGAAGTATCTTTTTGTATTTGAATAAGCAGCATAGATTTGTATTCAAAAACAACTTGATCATATTTTTCAATATATATTACACGATTGCTTTTACATACATTTTTATAATAATTTTCCACTTAAGTTTAAAGTTTATGAGTTAGGACCACGCCATGCTCGCAAAGTTCCCTTTATTTCCATCATCTACACATTATTGCATTCTTATTTGATCTTGTCTTTAAACAGGATACACAGGCTCCGGTAAACAAAAGCACCCCAAGAACAAATGAACCTAAAAGCCATACACCTTTGGCTGAAAGGCCCGTTGATACAAATTATTCTAAAGCAATGCATATGGTTTCTGGGCCACAAGGTACAAAAGCCGTAGTTCATTTGCAACTCACACAAATCTCCTAAATCTTTTTATCAAAGATTCAAATTCTTATCATGATAATATTGTATTTTTTTAGAAACATAGTTAACACATAAATTACTTAGAGAAAGTTAAAAGGTGGAAAGAAAGTGTTTGTAAGTCAACCAACTCGGTCCGTACTAAAACTAACATGCTTAAACCTGAACTTATTTTGCCAATTACCCGACCAGCCCGTCTTACCACATATAATAGTAACACGCTTAGTTCTACATGTTTGAATTTAATAACATTTAGTTTTCCCATGGACATTGAGGTATGATTTAACATTTTCGTTATTCAGTTCGAAAATTATCCGTTGTTACTGTACAAAATTCGGACGAATATTTTAAGCATATGGTTAAAATGAGAATTGGCTGATTTGTCTACTATTTAATTATGTGAAAAAAATCCATTGTTTTAATGGATGAGTTAACTCATTTGAAAGTTCATTGAAATTTTGCTTTAGATGATCCAGTGAAGTAAGCTAAAAGTATCTTTGATGTGGAGCAAGGATAAGGTACTTACCCAGGAGGTGAACGTCATAAAATCACTCTCAAGTCATGTAGAAGCTATAGGAGCTTAGGCCTTTCATGTTGCTAAGGTAAGTGACTTACACCTTGCATAATGTTTAGTAAGCTCTTCTCATTTGTTAATTGTCTTAATGTTTCGTTTGTTGGGCTATTTTTAAGCACTTTTTAGCTCACCATCTAAGAAACGTTAAGTTTTAAGGCGGTTAATTGAATGCACATTCCGATAGGGGTTAACTGCCATGAAATTGAAAGCGCACCTATGTAGTACGTAATACAAAAGTAAATTATTTACATACAAACGCTTGACAAGATATTTATGATTTTGATACACCCATTATACATATAAAAGTCCTTACAAAGTTGATATTACTCTAATACAAATTAAAAACTAAATGATTCGAGGCCTTACTTGCTCTTATATTTGATTAGGGTATGAATAGGGTTCTTGTAGTTTTACAATAGTGAAAGAACAAACCAAGAGACTCCTATTTCTTTATGTGTTACCCGTTTTTGAACAGGCCATGTGCAAGCCAAGAGTGGCTATATTTACCAATAAGTTAATTGGGCTTTTGTCTACCATAAGTCAAATGAAACAGAAATAGGTCAAGTGGTTCCATTAAAGCTATGATGTTAATTTATAATAAAGTTTTTTTTATATGCTTTAAATGTACAAGTCTATTTTTTTTGCTACAATCTTTCATATAAATGTTCACATGTAAGTTTTCTTCATTCGGTAATCATATGCTACAATCTTTCATATAACTATCCATTTATATAGATGTTGTGTTGTTTGACTTGGTTACTAATGATACTTTCTTTTGCAGCCTGACATGAATACCGGTGATAATGTATTAGTATTGCAAAAAAAAGAGAGCACACTAAGCTTAGACGAAAGGGTGATGACTTATTTTATGAGCACAGATTGAGCTTCAAGTAGGCACAAACCAGGTCATGTATCTTAACCCATTTGGATTATAGACACCTTCTCAAAAACTCTCAACCCGGTGAGGTGTGAAGGCTCTTTGTTGCGACAAAGACGACAACTACACATTGATTATTTAACAACTTTATTATCTTT
Organism: Chrysanthemum lavandulifolium; assembly: GCA_022545495.1. Lineage (NCBI taxonomy): Eukaryota > Viridiplantae > Streptophyta > Magnoliopsida > Asterales > Asteraceae > Chrysanthemum > Chrysanthemum lavandulifolium. The sequence goes on from CM040241.1 coordinate 215,503,127, forward strand.
TTAGAAATATTACCCGAAAAACTTAGTTACTTTCTGTTTGTAGTTTTCCATTTTTTCATGATTGCTCACATACATTTAGAATTTGACATGTATTATTATGAAGCTAGCCCGCCCATTCGGGCGGGCTATGAAGCTAGTATCTTTATATATTAAGTGGGACCATTTCTTACATCAACCACTTATTTTCTTATTAAATTTATTTTACAACAAAAATAAATTAAATATAAATCATATATTTATTTATAAAATAAACAATATACAAATTTTTAACATATTTTTCTCTCTCCGATTTTTATATTAAAAAAATATCAAATCAAAATCTAAATCCAAATCTTAATCCTAATCCTAATCCTAACCCATTCGCAAACCAAACGCACCCTTAGTTTAACAAAGCTAATCATTGTATCCTAACAATGGTAACCCTCATTCTCTTTGGACAGAAATGATTTCTGGGATCTCTAGTAAGGAATAACATTATTAATGATTATCACTGTAGAGGTAAGGATTCTCTCTAGATATATAAAACTTGACCGATCAAGTTAAACCATTACCAACCATTAGATATTATTAATGGTCTATATTAAAAGATAACCCACTAACTACTGCTCCTAATATTTTTCTATTTCTGTATCTATTCTTTAATTTACCTTATAAGCATTATCTTTTCCTTTCATTTTTTGCATCCAACTTCTCCTTCCATTTTTTGCCTCCAACTTTTCTCTTTCCTTATCTTTTCATTGTTTTCCCTTATAGATGAACAACTCTTGTTTTCCCAAATAGATGAACAACTCACATCCTACATCACAACCATTTAATCAAGTATGCATGACATGGATAATAACTCTTATAATCAAGTAAAATAAAAATCTAATCTCACAACAAGGTACATTATACTTTTTCTTTGTTTTGTATCTTTTCATTATTTATACCATAATTAAGTCTCGTTTCTAAAAGATATTATCAAAATGCATGACAGTTTTATATGGGAGCCTCGTATGGGAATGGAATTTGATACACTTGAAAATGCATGGCAATTTTGGATAAACTATGGTGCACGTATTGGTTTTGATGTTCGCAAGGAATGGATTAATAAGATTAAAAATAATGGACATATGTCTTCGGCGAGATTCGTATGCAATAAAGAAGGTGTTCATAAACAAGATATACGAGATTCTCACACTAAATGTCCTCGAGCCGAAACAACGACAGGTTATCTATCACGAATGGGGATTAAATATGAGAAATAAAACAAACAAGTATAAGTTACATGATTTTGTACCCGAGCATAATCATATCCTTCATACTCCGGAAACGGTGCATATGACGACATCACAACGAAATATACCAGATGTCCAAGCAATAGAGATTGATTTGGCGGACGATTCTGGAATTAAGGCGAAAGCGTCTTATGATCTCATGAGTCGACACGGTGGAGGAAAATCTAGTGTTGGCTACACCTTAACAGATCAAAAGAATTATCTTCGAAAAAGACGAAAACGATAAATGAAGTATGGAGAAGTAGGGACTTTATTAAGGTATTTTCAACAACAATCGTTAGAGAATCCATCATTTTATTATGCAACTCGATTAGATAATGAAGAGTAAATAACAAACATTTTTTGGCCCGATGCAAGAACGATAATGGATTATAGTTATTTTGGTGACGTGGTAATGTTTGATATTACTTTTAATATAAACAATGAATTTCGGCCTCTTGGTGTATTTATTGGTTTTAATCACCACAGAGGGATAGCTATATTTGGTGTTTCGCTTCTCTATGACAAAACTGCCAAGTCCTTTGAGTGGTTATTTAGAACATTTTTAGAGGCTCAAAACCAAAAATAACCATTTAATTACTCTTTTCACTGTTCAAGATCAAGCAATGGCAAATGGATTGCATACTATTATGCCAAATGTACACCATGGGTTGTGTACTTGGCACATAATGCATAATGCAATACAAAATGTTGGGAGCATAATTAAGGATAATTGTAGTCTTCTCAAAGATTTCAAAAGATGTATGTACGAATATGAAAATGAGCAAAAGTTTGAAAAAGCGTGGGAAACAATGTCTGATTATTACAGAGTCAAAGAAAATCTTTGGTTGAAAGCTATTTATGAAAAGAAAGAAAATTGGGCTAAATGTTATATGAAGTCGGTGTACACTTTAGGAATGCGAAGCACACAACTTAGTGAAAGTTTGAATGGGGACTTAAAGGTCTATCTAAAATCAGACTTGGATATTCTTCATTTCTTTAAGAATTTTGAGAGGGTGGTAGAAGATAAGCATTATAATGAGTTGAAAGCTGAGTTCGATTCTAGAAAAAAAAAACTACCAAGGGTTAGAATGCATAGGTCCCCATCTATATTTGAATTATTTTAGGACGAGTTTGATTGGTCATTTTCGGTTATAATAAAAGACCATTTAGAAAACCAACAAGTCCACACTTACCTGGTTGCCATGTTCAACCAAGTTGGAGAGTAATGGTATCAAGCAATCCTTTAGAAAAAAACGATCTTTTGTAGTTGCAAAAAGTTTGAAACTTTTGGAATCCTATGCTCTCACTGTTTGAAAGTTTTTGGTGCCATGGATTTAAAAATACTTCCTGAGCATTACATCTTAAAAAGATGGACAAAAGAAGCCAAGATTGATATTGTACAGGATGGGAATGGAAAAGTGGTTCATGAAGATGCAAATTTGAGTGCAACACAAAGGTATAGATCTTTGTGCTCCAAATTTGTTAAGTTAGCTTTAAAAGCATATGAATATGAGGAGACATATGAGTTTGTAGGCACATCCATTGATGAACTATGCAAAAAAGTAAAAAGCATGTATGTAACTCTCAACAAGCTTAACAATGAGGATGTTGGAGTTGGTCCATCTTTATCGAAAGATAAAGATACTAGTGAGAATAATGAACCACTTGGTAATGTAAGTCTAAAAAAGAAAGTTTGTCAAAAAGGTAGGAAAAAAAGAGTAAAAAGTTGGGTAGAACAACAACCGAAACGTAAAAAAGTGGCTAGCAAAGACAAAGGCATAACATCTAGGTACTTATTTAATATCCTAATTCTATCACTTATTTACTCACCTTTGATTAAATATATTCTTAATCATTCTTTTAATGTTGCAGCAAAATGACAAAGATGAGTTACATTCTATTGCAGATGTGCTCTTTGACAAGTTTAAGGATTTTTTAAATTGTCATCCTCAAGTATCAATGAATAATAATATTTATTGTGCAACAATGGGTACTATGAGTTTTGATCAGGTATGAATGTTTTCATATATACTAAAATGTATGTAGGTGAGTGGTTCTTATAATATGTCATTTTGTTTAACATGGAGTTGATCATTATAGCTCATTTAAGTTATCTCAAGCATCAAGTAGCATATATAATAGTGTGGTAAGTTAACAAATTTCTCGTCATTGATATTTTAGTTCATAGATTAGAATTCTGATAATCTCAATGTGATTTTGAAGGGAATGGACAACAATAATCAAATGCTGTCAAACTTTCATTATGGCCAAACCAAGTAAATAAAGCTTTGGTTCTGTTTTATGGTGTGCCACATAGCTCCAGTTGAGCAATCACTATTTTTGCAGGTCACTGTGATGACTGGGATTGCTAGGATCTCATTGGTGATTGTTTAGTTGTGGAGGCAAAGCAATATCAAGTTTTGGGTTGCCATTTTAGTTAATTTGTTTGGTTTATGTTTATGTCCAAGGTTTTGTCTTCTATACGCTGATGCAAAATTGTTTATATATAGTTTATGTCCAAGGTAGGACTTGTAGCATGTATTCTTATTAGTTATCAGTTTATTATATGTAAACCGACCGAACGTACACCTCTAATTAGTTATGCTACTGATGTTAGTATACCACTAGTATTGATGTTATAAGTTTGCAAGCACTTGCTCTATATTAGTAAACAACTAATACTGATGTCAAATGGGATGTTTAGTTCCTGACTTACTGCTGCAGCAAAGGGAGTTTGGTTGCTGAAGCAGGGGCATTTGGTACTGAGTCCATGGTTGAGTTTGTAATGGTTTGATTTTTCATGTTAGAAGTTCATGGCTACTGGTACCTGCAACTGAGTTTTTAATGTGAATGCCTAATGTGTTTGTTCCTTATCAACAATACTATATATGTTGGGTCAAATATTCTTAGCAAGAATGAAGAATACAATAAGAATGAAGTGAATATTATGTATGAAAGTCAACACTAATCATAAAGGATATAATAGTCGGTGCCTATAGTTGACTTTATTTATTTGCTTCCTGTAACATCAAACAAAATGAAGTTATTCTAATTCTGATTTTAATATAAACCATTGATGAGATCTAATGGTTGGTAATGGTTTAACTTGATCAATCAAGTTTTATAGAACTGGAGAGAATCCTTACCTCACTGTTAGTTCATGATTAATACAGCAATAAGCATACCTATGTAAATTGTATGACCTACAACATACATAAACATAGAGATGTACACAATCCAATATTATTTATAATGATTCTATTGTTGGTTTGGTTTAGTAATACACAATCCAATATCGTTACCTGAGAGTATAACTGATGGTAACTACTAGGTAGTCCTAACCGATTTGTATCTTTATATAACTTGGAGATGTGTTTTTATGAAAGGTACGATGTGTATTTAATAATTTTAATTGATTTAATAAGAGAATGGGTATATATGACAAATTTTGTAACTAAATCAGATATATATGACATTATGAATTTTGGTTTAACAAATATGACATTAAAATGTTTTAATTGGGGATATATGAAATTAACCCTTTAAAAAGCATTGATGAAGAGATGAATTTAAATATTGGTTGAGAACTTGAGATATGAGTGAACTAGATATAACTACCCTTTAATTAAAGACATCTCACCTACATAGTACCTTTTTTTCTTTACTCTCATCTTTTTCATTTATTCTTTCAACTACGGAGTAATATTGTCTCTTCCTCTGTCAACCAAGATTCTACCACTTCCTTAATTCCATGGGTAATAACTTGATAGCTTTAATGAGTGATTCTATTTTGGCTTTTAATAACTTGATAGATTTGATTATGTTTTTTCCACTCAATCACATATGCATCGGAATTGTTTAGTTTGTTAATGAGATTGGATATGGATTTGGATTTGTTATAAATTTTATAAAAAAAATGTATGAGAGAAAAAATATATAATTGATATAATATTATTATTTTAAATATATAAATAAAAATAATAATTATATTTATTATTATAAAATAAGTTTCAAAATAAAATAATTCGTAGAAATCAAGTAAAGGCTCATTGCTTTTGAAAAAAAGACAAAAGATGAAGTCAAGATCCTTGTATAACCTGGCTCTTTGCAGGAGGTTGATCTGTGCCATATTTTTAGCATTCGTTCAAATCCGTGGCCCCACTTTTTATATACCAAATAATAGATTTTTGAGTTCTATGATTCAAGCCCATGCCAAAATCATGAACCAAACGAACCTTAAGTGTTTAGTGCATTATTAACTTAGTAAATCCTCGTATCATTGGCTTAGCAATTTGAGAATCCATAAGTTATTGGCAAAAACAATTATTAGTCCAATAAAAAAAAACTCATTGAATGATTTAAATTTTTTTTTTATCTACAACGTAAAATTTTAAATGTTTGGATAAAGTTGTTTCCAAAAGTTAGTGACTTTTTTTAAGTAGCTAAGAGGGCACGGTGAGGGAGCTAATAACACGCCAAATTGCAACCATCAATACCAATGGCGCCGCCATTGCCTCACCACCTCCGACGCCATTCATCCGCCAAAAGCACTTCCGCCATTTCAATGGTGACGACGCCAAAGGTTTTTTTTTTTTTTTTTTTTTTTTTTTTTTAACGTTAATTGTTTGTTTTTAAATAAAATAAAATGAAAAAAAGTGGGACCCAATAACATGTTATTGGTGTGTTATGAAGGAGGGTGTTTTAGTTATTGGTGTGTTATTGGGAGGGGTATGATGTGGCGCTGATGTGGCATACCAATAACGTGTTAAAGGTTTTCACCTCACCTAGCACTCTAAGAGAGCTTGGTGTGGAGCGTTTTTGGTTCGCCATTCGCCTAACAACATACCAACAACACGCCATTACAACACCACCTATCTAGCCATTCATCCGTTGTTGGTAAAGTAGTGGATGCAATGGCTGGTGCCATTCGTCCCATTTGTTTATTATTTTTTGTTTTGTAAGTGAGTGACTGGGTATTTTTTGTGGGACCCAATACGTGTTATTATTTTGTTTTTTGTTGGGGAAACTATTTTAGTTATTGATATGTTATTAAAAGGGAGATGATGTGGTTCAGATTCCCAACCAACCGCGCGTATCCCGCCTAAGTCGGTTGGGAATGCGTTGAGGTAGTCCAAAAACAAATAACGTTTAAACGTATCCAAAGCCATACACCTACCCGGGCGAATAACGTGTTATTCATTTCCCAGAAGGAAAGTGGGTGCAAGATACCACACCAAACACTTAAACGTATTCTTTTTAATAAACTTTTGGATTTCGACCACTTTCAATGACTATATCTTTTGTTAAAATGAGGCTAACTGTAACGGTGATTAACATCATCATCGCCAACTAAAGGCCACATCCATTTCTTGCTCCACCATCAACATCACTACCAAACATGTATATTAAAAACATCAACGACATCACCCAAACATACCCTTTTATCATGGATTTCTATAAATATGTTGTCACAATCTCTGCACCGGCGCTCGATTCTAGCTTCATTCATTCTTGGGGTAATGTCCCTTTGCTTAAGAATTTCGCAATTGGTGTCATCCATGTAGGACCATCCTCCTCTATGATGCGGAGACTTCCATCTCCGATATTGACTTGCTTTTAGTGTTTATATAAATACACTTCAGGCGTAAGTGAATTCCATTCCTCCGGGTTTGTGAGAATAAGGCCGCCTCCGAGCCATCCACGCACGAGGACCCGTCGTAAACAAAATCCATGGATCAGTGCTTTCTCGCTTGGTGTAGGTAGAATCAACATCACCATCTCACATCACAAGTCAATTGTGACCAAGACCACTTCACGCATAATTCCGCTTTAACTAATTTCGTACCTCCGCTAATTGCTGCGCCTCTCCGAGCTTGTCCACGCTTCTTCGGCGTATCGGTGAAGTATCCTTGTTTGATTCTAAGTTTATGCTCTGTGATCGAGCGTGGTACTCTAGTCATGTGTTTGGGCTCCCATGCGAAAATATCCACGTTTTGTAGGAGCGCGCACACGTACCGCTTTGCGTTGTCCCACAATGACCCTCCAATGGTTATCTCCCAGTCCGGATATTCGTGAATCGCGACCTTAAAGTTGGGGATTTTGGCCGCGACCGCCGGATTGGTTCCATTTCGCATGTAACCGTGTTACATTCTCTGCTTGGCACGTGGCATTGTAAAGAGTGACAATGCCCTTCAACCGGGAATTTAGCATCCTGCGCCGTTGATTTGCACCGCCGCATGGCCGAGTATCCGGGTCTCCCAATAATGCCATTATATGATGAAGGGATTTGATCACCATGAAATCCATCCAGTTGTCGAGTGCTCGCGTTGCCAACGCCGACTATAATCGCATTGGCCCATAGGTTATATCTTCTCACCGTGAAACCGTGAGTGCGGTGTTGACCAGATTTAACCGACTACGATTTGTGTCGTAGTCTTTAAAGCAATGCTCATACATAATATTTGCCGATGCCCCACCATCGATGTACATGCGGTGTATGTCGTGACCACCCGCACTAATTTCAATGGTGAGGGCTCGGCGTCGCGTTGTCCGCAGCTAACGTAGGGAAAGAGATTTCACTTCTTGGGAAAACTCTTGGCCGACCTTCGTCACGGTGGTTCGCTGCCACGCCCGTATCATATAGATTGTGTCGGCCTTATCTTTGGGTGTCTCCTTCTTGCTTTCATTCTTTGCTTATCTCTTCCTCTTTAATGTTTTTAACTAAGTGGTCCACCGCCGCCTCGACCATCTTGTCGATGAGTCAGCGCACCGGACACACTCGTTAGTGGTGTGACCCTTTGCGCATGGTAGTCACAGATCCATTCCCGTCGCCGATCTTGGTGTACGATCTCCGGTGGTCTTGGGAAGTTCGCACCTTCACCGCGAGTATTTCCTTTGGTGTTTTGACTGGGAGTATACCGCATTATCTCTCTCTGCCGCCTCCTCTCGGTTGCGATAGCTTCTATTACTGGTTATTACCCGGTCGTTGGATTGTCTCCCGTGTTGTCTCTGACCGTAACTCGAATAGTTCTTTTTGCTATCCGGCCGCAGCCTCTCCCTGGACAAAAGACCGAGGCGCTTCATGAGTTCATCAAAGGTCTCGTGGATCTTGTCGCTTAACCTCTTGATGAGTTTCGGGTTATTAATCCCATTCATGAAGCCCGAGATCTTTAAGGCTTCCGTATGCTTTAACCCGCATGCATTCGCCTTTAAAGCTGCTCCATGAACGCCGTGGATTCTCCCTCGTTCTGCTTTTACCCGCGAGTTCGACGAGATTTTTAGCACACTTTTGCGTTGAGTAAAATTTAGCGAACGCCTTTCTCAACTCTTCAAAACCATTCACGCCCTTCGCGGGAGTTTGTTGAACCGCCTGCGCTTCCCACCAGTGTGGAATTAAACATGTGGCACCAAACCGGTTGTGGTCGGTTTTCGATGGTCGCACGATTCAAAAATTTTAGGTGATCGTCGGGATCACCGTCCCATCATAGGTTTTAACATTTGCGAGCATGCGCCTTTTCTTGTTCTCGGAGAAATCACTAATGCGTCCGGTGAACGATCCACTTTCTCGACGGCGCCATGGGAGACATGTCTTCCTCTTGGCTATCGCGTCGCTTTACGGATTTCCAATGCCCTCAGATCACTATCCTCGTTGTCCGAGGAGTTGTCAAGATGAATTTACCTTCTTACGGGCCAAGGCCTTCTTCCTTAATCGACCATAGTCCGGATCGGGGCTTTCACTTGGGAATACCGCCCCAGGTCTATCATGTACTCTACGGCTACCCGGCTGGCGTGAGCTGCACGCCGCTCTCTCTATCACCGCCACTCAAGTGTCATGAGTGGGATGTCTCATCACCTCGATCCTCCTCCGATCTCGCTGAATACAGGGGTTTATGACCGCCTCCGCGCTTTTCCTTCCGTGGCGCAGTGGAGAAGTATCGTGTTCGAATCGAATTGAGTCGGGCTTTCGTGTTCCGCCTCGACTATTCTTCTCTTCCTCTTGCATGAGGCGTACCAATGCTTCGTAGTTTTGGGATACGAAAGCTTCGGGTGCTACTCGCGCCGACCTCGAGAATGAGTGCGCTTGTTTCTACCGCGGCGTTTTATCCCGACCGGTGCCTCCGGTACCTTTGTCAAGTCCGTTTCTAGCACCGATTGGAAGGGAGTAGTAAAGACGGGTTGTTCCCGAGCGCCAGATGGGTCTACTCCACTCGTGGTGGTTGTAGTGACTGGGTTATTCCCGAGTGCGGTTCTACCCGAGGAAGATCAAGTCTTGACCGACCCCTTATTTTTAGCAAATACTGGTTGTCCCAAAGGTCCGCAACATCAACTCAACTGAACGCCATCATACTCAAACTTACTATTCACTTCATATATACAAATTTATCATATTAGTTTTATTTAACTTTTTCTTTTAGTTCTTAGATTTGTAAGTTACAAACAATTTCTTTTATAATAGTACTAATGTAATCATGTCTGTTAGATATAAAACGATGCACTTGAGATTTAAAAATCTTGTTGGCGGTTTATTTACCGAACTTGTAAAGCCAATCCAATGGACCACCTAAAACCAAAAGTCCTTAACAATTTATATTCGTCATTTACACCACTAAATTCGCTAACAAAATGTGACATTTTTTGCGTTCTCATCTCACCCCAATTTTTTCCCCACAATCTCCATTTCTGCATCTAACTAGCTTCCAATCAATCATCTAGATCTTCAGTTTTTCAAAAATTCAAGGTGTGTTTCAATTACACTTCTTGTTTTTTCGAACAATTTTACGCGTTTGTATAGAAAAGTCCTTGTTGCAATGCATATTATTTCTTAAAATTTGGTACATTTAGATGATTCAAGAGATTGAAAACCATAATGTTGTATCTATATCTAGGACATATGTGTTATAGATTGGACAAGAATTAGCAAAAATCATATTTATATAATTTGTATCCATCAACGGCGGGCCACCGATTGTTAGCTACCTCACTTGCACATGTCTGACGATGAGGCGCCGCCTTCTGAATTTCCAACTGCACCTGCTGCAGTATCAACCGCACCCGTTGAATATTCAGAAAGTTCTCAACCTACTCTTTTAAGAAGTACAGGAGGCTCACATGACACAGACACACTTGTGGATTCACCCGAGATTCAAGTGCATGTTATGCCACTTGAATCTCGTAAAAAGTCGTTAAAAGTGCTACTGTTACATGGGAATTTGAGTATTTGTGTTTATGAAGCGAAGGACCTTCCAAACATGGATATGTTTCCTAAAACGATGGGTGAAGTTTTTTACCTAGATAAAAACACTAGTGATCCGTATGTGTCGATTGCATTAACAAGTGCAGTGATTGGCAAAACGTATGTGGTTAAGAACAGTGAAAACCCCGTCTGGAATCAACAGTTTAATGTTCATGTCGCACATTATGCTTCTGAAGTGCATTTTTTAGTTAAAGATAGTGATACGGTGGGGTCACAACTTATTGGAGTTGTGGCGATCCCTGTTGAACTTATACACGACGGATCTAAAGTTGAAGGGAGTTTTCCGTTACTGAATACAAATGGGAAGCCTTTTAAAAATGGAGCTACTTTAGGACTAGCAATGCAATATATTCCGGTTGACAAATTGAGTTTATACTATAATGGAGTCGGAGCGGGTCCTAATTATTTTGGGATTCCCGGAACTTATTTTCCGTTAAGGAAAGGTGGGAATGTTACTTTGTATCAAGATGCTCATGTACCATGTGATAGTCTTCCGACTATTGAACTTGATGGTGGTATGGACTATGTTCATGGAAAATGTTGGACTGACATATTTGATGCAATTACAAATGCCCGTCTTTTCGTTTATATCACTGGTTGGTCGGTTTGGCACAAAGTGAAACTAGTACGTGAGACGGATGATGCACCACAATATGCACTTGGAGATCTTTTGAAAACTAAATCACAAGAAGGTATTAGAGTTTTGCTTCTTGTTTGGGATGATCCTACTTCAACCAACATTATGGGATACAAAGTGGTAAGTTTTATTATGAATATGGTACATAAAAACTTACAGCAACATAAATGATTTTGGTTCTTTTAATTTGATTTAAAGATTAATATTTTCAGGATGGACTCATGGCTACCCATGATGAAGAGACTAGAAGGTTCTTTAAGCACTCTCAAGTCCACGTGCTGCTTTGTCCCCGTGCGGCTGGGAAGAAACATAGTTGGGTCAAGAAACAGGTGTGTTATACTCGGAATAATTTATTCAAAGTTTAATTAAGTTTACTGTCACAAGTAAAGTTGGTATTCATTTGTAACCTAAAGGAATAATAAGATTTGGTCATATTTTAACTGTTTTCCCACTTTAGGAAGTTGGAACTATCTACACACACCACCAGAAAACTGTGATTGTAGATGCTGATGCTGGAAACGGCAGAAGAAAACTTGTATGCTTTGTTGGGGGACTTGACCTATGTAATGGTCGATATGATAATCCGAAGCATCCGATATTTAAAACTCTAGAGACACTTCATGCAGATGATTACCATAATCCTACTTTCACGGTAACTTCTCATATCTAACTATATCTTTAACTGTTAATGGATCAGTGTAAATGATTCGAGGCTAATTATATAAACAGGTAATCAAATTTCTATGAATTCTACTTTAGATAAAGGTCACTTCATGGAATTTCGGTTATTTAATCTAAGATTACCTTGTATCGGAATTTTGAAAGATGGATACGTTAAATCAATACCTTTGAAACTTTGATGGTAAAGCTGGTAATCTTTTTTATGAATTTAACCCTCAATTATGTCATTAGAATCTTGTGGATGTTTAATTGTTCAAATATTTCGTTATCTTAGATCATTGATGCTCTATTTTTGACAGGGTAATCTTACGGGTTGCCCGCGTGAACCATGGCATGACTTGCATAGTAAAATTGATGGACCGGCTGCGTACGATGTTCTGAAAAACTTTGAGGAGCGGTGGCTAAAGGCTTCAAAAGTTTGTGGCACAAAAAAATTGAAGGCTTCATATGATGATGCTTTGCTAAAAATAGACCAAATTCCTGAATTTTTAAGTCTGGATGATGAACCGTACCTTAGTGACCAGGACCCTGAATCGTGGCATGTACAGGTACTAAATGTTATTTCTGTGGGATTTTTAGTTCTGTTGACTTACCAATGCATGCCACATTGGCCATAACAATAAGTCTCCATGTTTTTCAAAAATGATTTATATACCACTTCTTGCAGATTTTTCGTTCGATTGATTCAAATTCAGTTAAAGGATGGCCGAAGGATCCCATTGAAGCTACAGCTAAGGTGATTAAAAATGACCGAAACACCCTTTAGGCTTTAGTGACAATTGTATTCTGTAAAATAATAAGCAATGGCGGATATACTGAAATACCCTTTAATGATATCAAATATTAACTCAAACAAAAACAACACAACAGACAATAAGCAATACTTATGAAGTTCATGTGCTCACTTGGAACGAATTATCGAGATTTAAGAATTAGTCAAACGAATATTTGTTCCTCCACTTCTAAAGTCGTTTTTTTTTTTTTTTTTTTTTTTTCCTTTAAATAATCATAAAATATTCAGGTTCAGAAACTGTTCTGTTGTTTTTCTAGTTTCTTAATGATTTTATGCAACTGTAGGTGGCTAGTTTAACCAATCTTGCATCTGTTTCCTCTTAGTATTCTCTCATTGTATTGTCTCCTTACCCCATAAAATTTATAAACAGAATCTGATTTGTGGGAAGAATGTGCTTGTTGATATGAGCATACATTCTGCATACGTAACGGCTATTCGTGCTGCACAACATTTCATATATATCGAGAATCAGTACTTTATTGGTTCATCGTACAACTGGAGTTCGTATAAAGATTTAGGTAAAGCTGAGATCCTTTAATATATATAGTAATGCAGATAAACAAAATGAATTTCGTAAAAGATTAAATATCTAAACATGTTTATCTGTTGTTATTCTCAGGCGCCAACAATATAATTCCAATGGAGATTGCCCTTAAAGTTGCCGACAAAATCAGAGCACATGAAAGATTTTCTGTGTATATCGTCATCCCTATGTGGCCAGAGGGGGTCCCGACGGGTTCTGCTACACAAAGAATTCTTTTTTGGCAGGTATGTATATGTAGATTTATAGCTTCGACACTGTGTACATCGACTTGATTTGTGTTTATCTCAAATGGGTCAAATTGTGTTTTATCCAATAATAATATTTTATAAAACATACAATCTCATAAATCGTATTATTCAGATATTTCATATTCATTGCAATACTGATATTTTTTTAAATCATAATAAGGAATCTATTATCCAAAAAAAAAAAAGAAAAAAAGAAAATAATCGTTTCAGGTAATGCATAGAACATGTTTCATTTTGGATGTTGAAACTAGCCTATTTGACTTCAAAAGTCAATATGTATGTTATTAGGGAACACAGCGAGTATTTATAGTTTTATACAGTTGTGGACTGAATGTCACATGTAACCTTACAGCACAAAACAATGCAAATGATGTATGAGACAATCTACAAGGCTTTGGTTGATGTTGGACTCGAGGAAGCAGAGTCGCCACAAGACTATTTGAACTTTTTCTGCCTTGGGAGCCGTGAAGACCCGGATCCCAAGGATGATTCTCTTTTTGACTATAGTCCCGAGGTTAACTCCCATCATCTCTATGAATGTGTAGCTCTTTTTTGCTATTTTTGGAAGAGAGATATCACACTAATTTATTTCAGACATTAGCTCGTAAGAGTGGGAGATTCATGATATATGTCCATTCAAAAGGCATGATAGTAGACGATGAGTATGTGATTATAGGATCTGCAAACATTAATCAACGCTCTATGGAGGGAACTCGGGACACAGAGATTGCAATGGGAGCATACCAACCTCATAATACATGGGCAAGGAAACAGATGGATCCACGAGGACAAGTAATTGTTTCCAACTTTTTATTTTCCAAATTCATGATCTGTGTTGATGTTATAAATATTTTTAGCTCAAGATATGTTTACGTTAAAGCTCTTCTTATGAATTATAGCATCTTTGATTTACTGAAAAAAAAAAAAAAAAAAAAACATATATGTTTTGATGCCTAACTTGAAATCACATCACCTGAGGGGGAGTCATGATATGCAATCTAAAATGATCATCTTATTATTGCAACTTGAAGTAATCAGTTTTTTTTTTGTTCCAACTTAGGTTTTAAATAATGTGTTGTTATAACATTGACTTGTAATACTTTTACCCATATCACAAAATGTGCCAACCTTTTACACAAGAAAAATTAGTTTAAAAAAAAGTATCTCATGCCTTTTAATCTGTTAATTTCTTATGTTACCATAACCAGCAGACGCTTATTGAACAGCGTTTTTCCAACTTATTTTATTATGATATCATGACTCTCTACACCCGTAATGCACTTTTTGCCCATGTTAGGAATTAGACCCACAACCTCTTGATTGATGGGTAACCTTGATACCACTACTAAACTCTCTTTGGTTCAAGTCACCTACTTTGTACGTATATCTCAATTAAACATGCATCATTTTGTTGCTAACTTCCAATGTTTTTCTTCCAGATATACGGATATCGAATGTCTCTATGGGCTGAGCATCTTGGAACTATTGATGAGACGTTCACGCATCCAGAGTCTCTTGAGTGCGTAAGACAAGTTAAACTAATGGCTGAAGCAAATTGGGTCCAGTTTGCTTCCAATGAGACATCCGAGATGAAGGGTCACCTCATGAAGTACCCTGTTCGTGTTGATCGAAGTGGAAGGGTTAGACCTCTAGAGGGAAGTGAAGAGTTCCCGGATGTTGGT
The DNA here is from genome assembly GCA_022545495.1 of Chrysanthemum lavandulifolium. Lineage (NCBI taxonomy): Eukaryota > Viridiplantae > Streptophyta > Magnoliopsida > Asterales > Asteraceae > Chrysanthemum > Chrysanthemum lavandulifolium. The sequence goes on from CM040241.1 coordinate 215,518,224, forward strand.
GGTCAAATTGTTGGGTCATTTCTTGGAATTCAAGAAAATTTGACTATTTGATGATGAATCTTATAATGCAATTTTGAGTTTTGTGATCATGAGTTTGTGATGTTGAAAGGTCAATTCTGGTGCATAGAGTTTTCTTCTTCATTTTTGTTACAAATAATTGGTTGTTTTTGTGACATCAATGTAAATATTTACATATTTTTGCTCGACGTTCCAACTTTTTTGTTATTTATTGGGTTATGTTTTGTTTTTGAGGATGGCAGTTATAATTTTTATCTAGTTATAGCAGTAATATTAGAACGGAAAGAAGTAGTTTCGTGCATGGTTTTGATGTCATGGGTCAATAGCAGTTTATAGTACCCAACATTTCCTAGTACAAAAATGCAAGACATTCCATGGTTTCCAAAGCTATTTCATGAATACACAGAGATTATCTGTAAGACACTCATTTCAACATTCCAAATCTTGTACAACTGTTGATGACATCATTTATCTGATCTCATTTAACTAGTCTAACTTCCTAGCAAAAGCAATGCAACTCCATTGCACACATACTATGTGTAAGACAAGTAAAGAGCATGTTGTGAAGATAATGACAGATCAACTGATTTTTTTTAAAAGGTAAACTTACAAACTCACACTAAACATGCTACTACTATGACACAGAGTTGAACACACAACTATAACCACTTGATTTATTATAATTTTCATAAGATTACAATTGTTTCTGTTTTTCTACTAACAAACTAACAAATATGCCAAAGGATCAAAGTTGCCTTGTTACTAAAAACCAGCTGTGATAAGAATCATGAAAAACTCCAACAAAATCTAATTATCATTAAAACTACATATATAAAACAATATTTTTGTTATAGAGTTTTTCCATGATAATGAACTCTATAACATGCCAAAGGATTGAGGTTGCCCTGTTGGTAAGCCACCCTTAATCTAGATCAAGGGCATTTCCTTCTCAAGAACATCTCCCGACAAAGAACACGTACCACCACCACCAGAAACCAAGGATGGCACATGTTCTGCCACATCTTGTGGCTTCTCGTTGCCTCCAAGGATGAAAATGGCCTCATTGGGAAAACTAGAGGTTGTAACGTTGTATGAGCAATGAAAATGGCGAAGTGAGTAATTTATTAGCTGTGTTTTTGAGCGTGGAAAAGGTAGGAAAAAGCCTAGTTAGCATCTTCCATAGCATATGCTGATAACATCATATAAAGTTGCAAAAATCATATATAAATAATGTATTATATATAACTAACGACACGGTTTAATATAATAATACATTAGCATTAGCATATCAAAACTTTATGCAAATTTTTGTAGTACACAGACTGATAGACCTTAAACAGCTCAATAAAATTTCACATCAACGTATTATGAACTACTTGAAATTTTTAACCATCAACTTGTAACTATAAGACAGGTCTTCTAGTTTGTATTGTAAAAATTCCCAGCAATCAGCACCTATTAAAACATAACTTCTAACATCCGAATCTCAATTTATTATTGTCATTATTTAAATAATTAACTAAAAAGCAATGGTGGTTTTCTTTTAAAATTTGAACGTCCATGTAGGTCGGTCACATAAAGGTCCCTTTTCTTGTTGCCCGTGGAAGCATATACGGTCTTGTTTAACTGATCCACAACTCATATTTTGCAAGGCCTTCTATATTTTGCCGACACATATTAAAAAATTTAAACTATATATTTTGCCTACTCATGTTAAAAAAAGTTAAATATACTAATAGTAACCTTTTTGGTCAACTCATATTCTGTAAGGCCCTATATATTTTGCCTACATACATATTAAAAATAAGCCAAATGATTAATAGCAACATTTAATTAATTCCAAACAACTAAACTATTACAGCAAAAGCCCTATTATGGTTTAAAAAATTTATTTAATTAATATCTCTTATATAACAAGAGATTTTCAAAAGATGAAAAAAAAATATTAGAGCAATTGAAATTGAACTAATAGGAGAGCACGATTTTATCACATAAACGTAATAGGGCATTTCTATTGGCAAATAAAACTCAAAATTGGTTTTAATTTGGTCAAACTTATCTAAATTACTTCCAAAAATATATGTATATGTATAACAACACATATGTCAATTTTGTAAATAAAAGAGATGGTAATTAATAAAACTTTAGTTGTTAAATTTTGAACAAACTATACGAACTTAAGTAAAATTATCAAATTTCATATATTCTTTAATAACTTTGTAAACTTAATAAATACCCTAAACTTTATATCCCTTTTACTTTATATTTTATAAAAAATAAAAAATATATGTTATTGTTATTTATAAATATTATTATCAGTATATATTAAATTAATGTATATGCACGAAAGTATAAATATCAAAATAAAAGCACGACTAACTATGCTCTGTAAATGAATACACGGGATTATACATATACAAATGACTCATGTTACTTCTCTTTATGAGATTAAGTAAGGATATCCGAAAAGGTGTTTTTTACTGCATGCATTCAATAACGATTTATGATATTTGTTAGCATTACTTTTAGTAATATAAGTGATAGAAGTGATGGTCATTCTACGTTTAGAAACTATGTAACATTGATAGAGAATGTGTAAGAGTCTAGTATCGGGCTATAGAAACTAAGCTAATAGGCTATACGTTTTAGTATAATAGTGTATGAATCCTTAGTCTAAGCCTACGAGAACTAAGCCCAAACCAAAGCCCATTATGAGGCATTGGGATAGTATTGTATGCACACAAGTCCCACTTTTGTATGTGTGCTTGTAGGTGTTTAGTGTGTGAAGTAGAAAACTCTCTCTTCCTTTCCTCTCTATCTCACGGCAATACCACCACCACCATCAAGTCATCACCTTTTAGTGTTTAAGTTGATACTAATGGGATCCTACAATTGGCATCAGAGCCATATGATAGTTATTGGTTAGATTAGATAGGTTAGTGTTTGGGTAGTTTTCGAAGGTAGTACAAAATCGGATGAACATTTCGAGAACTTTTGGGGTTGAATATTTGATTTAGCAGTTTGTTATGTTAAAAGTTTGATTTTTAGAGTAGTTTAAGTGTTTACCTAGTCATTCATCTAAGAAAAACCAAAAAAAATCACAAAAGTAGCACTCCATAAGTTTTCTCCAGAAATTGCTTATTTCAATTTTTCTCAAAATATTCAAATATTCTTGAAATCTACGCAGTACTTGATAGTTGAGCTTCCACTAACTTTGTAACGTGGCAGTTTCGAGAAATTTAGGAAATTCAAGTAATTTGTTCTTTTCGGAAAAAAAACATTTTCGAGTAATCCTAGGTGGCAGTTTTGAGAAATTTAAGTCAGTTGAGATTCTACTAATTTGGTGACGTGGCAGTTTCGAGTAATTCTAAGTTTCGAGTAATTTGGAAGTTTTGAGTAATTTTGGGAAGTTTTGAGAAATTTACTGATTTTTTTAGGCAAGGACCTTTTCAACCTGAAAAAGACAGTTTCGAGAAATTTTCATCACCCTTAGACAACTTTCGAGTAACTTAGAACTTTCGAGTAATTTCACCATTTTGAGTAATTTCACCATTTCGAGAAATCTTGGAATTTCGAGTAATTTGTGGACTTTTGTGGAAAAGAAACATAACAACCTAAAACAAAAATTTCGAGTAATCTTCAACTTTCAAGATACTTTAAACAACTTAATCTTATAAGTCATTAAAGCTTTCGATAAATACCTTTTGTCGGAAAAAAAAATAATAAGAAAAAAATAAAGTAAAATAAAAAACCAATAACACATCATTTATCCAAAATCAACTTTTACACGATGTCAACTCAACAAGATATTTATGCAGCTGGCAATGAAAATCATTCTCTTATGCCTAAGAAGGTGGGTATCTTCAATGGTTAAGTCGTATGCTTCGTTATCTAAAAACCAAACCTAATGAAAAACTCGTGATCAAATCCATTTTGGAAGGACCTTTTAAGCTACGACAAATTCAAGAACCGGGAGATCCTAAACTTACACCTCTAGTTCGCCCTTAAAAACCAATAACCAGTCTCCCTAATCCAAGCTTAATATCAACAACAATATAAGTGATAACGTCTAAAATGAACATGTTTTTAGTAGCGTTATTGTCAGTTTTGTGCATGATATTCGGCTATATTTACTCATAAGCTTGTTGCAAAAGTGCAAAGATGCGTATTGTGTATGTATATGTAGCGGTATTGCAAATAATGAAGAAATGAAGTTTTATGCACATTTGGAAGATTCTTAAGGAAAGAAGTTGAGATTGGAAGCTTGTGGACTCAATGATATGGAAGCGTAGTGATTTGAAGCATCTGACAAGGAAAGATCAAGTTTGGCTTTGGAAATCATCAACGTAAGCAAAGAATGAAGCGTAAAGGGAAAAGTCGACAAAAAGTCAAAATGAGCAAAACCCACCGATCGGTGCAACCCGCAACCGGATCCGGTGGCGCGATGGTCAAAGTCGTTATCGATTCGGTCGGCCTAGAAACCGATCCGGTTTACGCACCGCTGATTACACAATTCGCATTTATTGTTGTCTTAACTTCCCATAATCATTGGAGTCCGATCATTTCTTGATATTAACTTGGAGAGAACGTTTTTGGGCGATTAAGCAAGTGCTTTGGCTATTTAAAGGACCTAGTACTTGTATACTAAGTGTGACACAACCAAAGAGTATTAGTTTACACCAAAACTAATCCTTACCCTATTATTTCAACCCAAAAGCTTAGTAGTTCTTTGAAAGCGTCCGAAGCAAGGAAGGAACCATTCTTGTCCATTGTTTGGTAGTTTGGGTTGTGCGGTGATCTAGGTGATTGGGCGTGGTTGCTACATTCCACGATTTCTAATTCTTGTAATCACAAAAGTTTAGGTATTCTATGAACTTTGTTATGGAAATCTATTCTCTTGAATTGTTTGAATTACCTTGTTATGACTTGTGTTTAGATATGATTGTTTTCATGGAGTAGTTTGTGATATACTTGTGTGTTGGAATGTGATTAATCATAATAGTGTTCTCAAAATGTGATGCATGTACATATGATCTTGTTTAAATGAGTTTGTTGGAAAAATACTAGTCTTGGATTGATTTGTCAATAAAACATGTTTTAAGAAAAAGGACGAAAAGGTTTCTCTTGTGTTTTATTCCAAAAGTGTAGTGACAAACTAGTATGGGGATATGGTGATTGACAACCACCATGTTTTGCTTATTAAAACAAGACTAGGAACGTTTTCATCACGAAGGGTCGAAAGATTCGTAAGAACAAATTTAATGAGAACATGTTGCAAACAAATGGAACTTTATAGGATAATCATTGGGATAAGGACCGAAAGGATTACCTAAATGTTTTTGTTCTTAGAATGATTTTTACAAACAAATACCATGGTTGGGGAATCATTTGCTTATGATTTGTGCATCATACTAAGAGTATACACCAAACCTTTATGAGCATTATCTATGGTTGATTATGAGACTACACACAAGTATATATTTATATTCTTGATTCGTATTTTCACTAGAACACTTATTTGAGGAAGCCTTGACAAGCTTTCTTGTTAGAAACTTTTTAATAAAATCTATTTCAAAACAAAAATCCCTTGGGACGATCTCGACTTACCAAACTTTGCTATCATGGACGAGTATACTTGCTCGTATGTGTTAATAGGTTATCGGTTAATTCGTGATTATAAATTTTTAAAACTTGCACCAACCGGAGCACATCAATAAGCTCAAACTGTTTGAAAAAGCTTGTTTTAGGAAGTATTTGAGAGAAGTAAGAGCTTATTAAGAGCTTGTTTAACCAAAATCAAACAACAGCATTGCTTATAAGTAAAATTGAACTCGAATTTAAAATTAAACTGAATTTTATTAATAACTAAGAAGGTTTACAATATTTTGAAAGGAAAATACAGAATTTAAATGACAAATAAGTAAATAAGCTAAAAAAACAGGACGACTTGTGTGTGAGGTGAGGTCTCCTTTTATAGGCAGCAGCTGAACCTTTAAGGTCTTGAGGATCGTCTTAGATCTTCCTATCATAACCATCCAATCATTCCCAATCATTATTTACCCTTAGATTTAGTGCCAGAATGCTTCAGCCAATCAAATAGTCTTGGATCGCCAACATGGACTGCCAAATTCGTCATTGCTTGCGTCACATGCCTTCTAGAAGGGTTAAACTTCATTTAAAGTAGGTTAATTGAGGTAGGGAGGTGTAGGGTAAAAGGAGGACGACGGGTGAATAGTAAAAACAGATATTCGCGCCCTTTTTCTTTCAGATATTGGTTGACCGGGTTTATTGGGTTTGACCATAGGCTTTTGGTTTTAAGGATTGGGCTGGGTAGTTTATTAATAAGAGATTTAACATTCGTTATTTTTAGGACTAATGGTGCAAATGAATTAGGACTAACGGTGTAATTTTAGGTTTAGGCTTGATCCAAAATGTAGAACTTCATCCTCGGCTTCGGATTTTCACGCTCTTTCCAATCCCGTGCTTGTTTTTGTTTGTTTTGTCTTTATTTTTGTCCTTTTCTCATATTCGTTACCCTGCACATAAACAAACACAAAAACAAGCATATATTTGGCATTTATGCTAAGTTTTTGGTCTTTTGAGTTCATTTTTGATTAAGAAAAGGTATGTGAATACACACATACCAGTCAACTTAGAAAACATAGGGCAGACCTCTAATCAACTTGAAGTTATTATCCGTCTAGGTATAACTCATTTCAAGTTTTTCACATTTTTGGGAAACTTTGAGTCGAGCCTTTTTGAGATAAATAGATTTTGATCACATTTTTAATCACGTTCCCCCCCTTCAAAAATAGCATATGTGGTTATTTTTTATATCAACTGATTAAAAGATATGTTTTTAGAAAGCATTTAGAGAGAACAATGGATTATCATGAAAGTTGGAACACTTTTTGTTTTTATAGTCCCCCTAAAAAATATAGTACATATTGAGGTACTTTTTAGAAAGCATGTAGAAGGAGTTACCTTGCTACTAATTTTGAATGATTTTGAAAAGTCTTTTGATAAATCTTGAAAAATGGTACACAAGATTATGATTATTTCTCACCATTTAATAGGATTAGTGCATTGAAGCGTACATTAGGGTCATTTATTTGAAAAAGTGTGGGTTTCGTATTGAAGTATACGAAAGACATTTTCTTGAGCACATATTTATAGATTGTGAAAATCTTTTTTGACATGTTTTGAAAACATTTTTTTAGTTTATATAACTCTCGCTCAAGCATATTTACATTTTCGTATCATTGTTGATTGACATTTCTAGAAACATAAATAATATCGATTATACGAGAGACATGTCGTAGAAGAATATTTTTTAATTTTTCATTTATATTGATTTTGTATTTTTTAAAATTTTATATTAAAAGTAAAAAAGAAAATATTTTTTGTTTTTCTAGAGTAAATATTTACAAAGAAGAATGGTTTTCTAGAAAAATGAAAAATGGAAATATGAAAGAATGGGATATGAGAAGCACATGTATTCAGATCGGAAGGGTGTTCACAATCAACAGTGTTACACGTACTTGCTTCCTTACCGAGAGGGTATTCACTATCGGCAATTTTAGCAGTGCCTACATCTTTACTCTGAGGATGTTCATTATCATTTTTTTTGTATGAAAGTGTCAAAATCTTCCCTGTGGGAATCCATATAAGACCAATTGTGTTAAAACCTTTCCCGTGGGTACCCCACCTAAGGTAAGATCTAGGAGTTCTTTTATTTTTCAGGTTCAGCGAAAACTTCATTTTTAGAAAGACTACGTCATGTACTGATCCATCTATAAGGTTTCTTAGCCTTGCAATTCTTTTTAACGGGTTTGTTTGTGTTTGTTGTCTTAGTGGATGGTACCTTTTCATAGGAATTCACTTCATGAAGATATTTCGAAATACAAACATCGTGATTAGCTTGAAACACGCATTTCTGACATGTAGGACAAACAAATTCAACATTTTTGTTTAAAACAGTAAGTTTAACTCTGTCCTTACACTCAGTTGAAAAATGTTTTGTTTTTTAAAAAGACTTTAAATTCCTAGAGTGGTCTTTTATGTGCACATCATGTTTGTTTACATAACTAATCTTAGATGCTAGCCAATCCCTATTTGTTTGGTGAATGCTCCTAGGTTTTGGTTCGCTACTACTAGTAGTAGTATTTTGTAATACAGTAGAAAGCATCACACTATTTGAATTTATAATTCTGTCTTTTTGAATTTGTGTCATTTTCCTAGCTTCTTCTAGACAATGATTGTGGACCATGTCGTTTGAACCATAAGGCTCTTTGGTGCTTGGTTTAGACACAGTTTCTAAACTAATCCTAGATAGGCCAGGTGCAATCACATGCTTGTTTCTCAAAACATGTTTTTCACTTTTAGGAAAAAACAGTGGAGTTACTGGTTTTTTCAAATCTTTTTTCTCGACAACTTGGGGAGCAAATCGGGTTTTTTAAAACCGAAGTGCTTCTTTCATGTAAGAAAATGCCGGTTTCCCCAAAATCGAAGGTTTTTCAAACTTAGTATCAACTGTCTTCCCTTTTAAATCATCCAGTTGAGCTCTCAAAGAATCATTATGCTCTTTCTTGTCCTTGTAAGCACGCTCATAAGATATTTTTTCATACTTGCACTCTTTCATTTTTTGATCTAATTGTCTGAAATAGGAGACGTTTTCTTTTACAAGTTTTATAAGAGTATTTTCGTATTTTGAGACAATTCTGGAGTGCTCAGACTGAAGTTTCTCATGGTCTTCTACAAAATATATTTAAATAATATGGGATTATGGACATTACATCAGTAACCATTACTGCTACAATAAGATTATCATTTTATTTTTCAAAATTTTTTGCTTGTTCAAGTGATTCATCAACAGTCCTTTACAAATTTAGCAATTTCTTTTCAAATTCTTGTTCAAAATGAAATATTTTTGCTGTGACCGTTTGAACTTGTGAAGCGATTTCATTTTTAAAAATCTTCTTTATCTAAAAATGAACACTTGAATTCCAATTGGTACACTTAAAGTTGTTTTTGCTTTATTATACTTTAGAAGTTTCTCAATTCAGGTTTTTGCTTCATTTATAAATCCTCTTGCAACGCTATTTTTAGAAGTACCGTTCGAAGACATCTCTTCCATTTCAAAACATTTGTTGAGTCAACTTTTGTTTTCAAAACGTATTTTGAGACTTTTGTTTGACCGCTTGACCTTTTGAAAGCATTTGAGAAAAACACTTGTTCTTTAGACTTTTCCTTTTTTGGAACAAAACCTTCTGAAAGTTTGTTTAGCTTTGAGTAGTCAATAGGTTTTATTTCAGAATCCTTCGCTTTCATTTTTTATGTACTCTCAGCAGCAAGTTCCAAAGTCTCCTCAGAATTAAAAACATTTGGAGGAGCATGTTCTTTAAAAAGGATGTTTCCATTATACAAAGTTTTCCTTTGAACTTTCTTGAGATAACAAGGATTTTCATAAACAAGAGCCATTTTTTTATCCATTATGATAAAACTAGTCTGGCTTAGGAGTAAGCATATGGATCATTTGAATCGACTGACGAGTCTTAACAATAATTTTTTTCCAATTATTTGATTTTATCTTTTGTTCTATGATCTCATCAAAAAGTTAATCTTCATGTTTTGCAAAATTAGTTTTCAGCTTATCTAGTTCTTTCTCAAGATTGGTGCAAGTTGTTGTTTGTTTTGCAAGTTGGTTTTGAAGATCATAAATTTCTTCATTCAAAGACTTGATTTTTCTAGTTGTAGTTATGTGAAGTGCATTAAGTTTTTTTATTCAAATTATTGTTTTTAATAATTGAATCTCTATAACCAGTTTCAAGTTCTGACTCCCGCGTTGTTTATTTATTTGAAAACCTTTTGCATTTTCCTTGTATCTCTCAAGCTCAACAGTCAATTTCATATTCGCGGCATTAACTTCGTGATTGACCTTCTTGCATTTCTCAATCTCAATTTGACAATTGTTTATTAATGATTCAAAGAAAGCACGTTCTTGATCATGATTAGCCTCAGGTTGTTCACACTCGTCTCCATTAGGATTCATTTCTGATTTAGTAATGGATTTGGGTAGCTCGGACTTTTGCTTCTCTCGACCAAATGGATTATATGCCACCATATCATCATAATCATTTTCCTCGACTACTGTGTCAGTGTCATAGGAAGGTCTGCATTCAGTAACAGTGTCTGAATTAGCTTCCTGAAAATCTGCCATGTTATTATTAGTAGCAAATGAAGTATGTTTACTTTCTGATTCATTAGTCATGTCCAAAAAAAAAATCATATTTTGCTTTTTCCATTGTTTCTACTATTTCTCTAGTTTCTACATTTGTCTCATGTATCGTTGTTATAACCCCTAAATATTTTTGAAAAAATGGTTCATAAATGAGACATTTGTGATGTGTGTTTGAAACTTGGTTTTGGATCTTTTTCAATGATTATGGAGTTTTTATTGTTACCAAACTTTGAAACAACAACACCATCATTCACCACTTTATTTATGAGAAATTTGTACTTGGTGAATGTTTGAGAGACTGTTTCACCTTCAATGTGTTTGAAGGTGTTATAAGCAAGTTTTAAGTCCATGTCTTTATATTCTTTGACTTTAGAGGGTCCTTCAATCAGATCTTCCTAAATCTTCTTAGTAGTGGGACAGTTTATGACTAATTTCATCACATCATCAGGAAAGCATGATACGATGATACTTTTGAGGCGTTGGTCAAGATTGACTGCCATTCTTTCGTCATTTCTCCATTAAGCTTCTGGTTTGTCAAGACCTACAACTACTTTAGAAACATAGGGTCCATCATTTAAGATCTTAATGAAATAAGGTTTTATACCAACTACGTGACAATGGAACCCTTTCTTCCATTTTGTGAATCTTTTCTCCTATGGTTTAGGAGCAACAACCACATAACCACAACCCTTTGCATCTAGAAGTTGAGGAACATGAGATGTAGACATGGTAGGATTTTGATTTTAAAAACTTTTGAGCAGTTTTGTTTGAAAAAGTTTTATAAATCAAATAGCTTTGATACCACTTGGTGTTCCAAATAAAACAATTATTACCAAAGAACTAAATCAAATCACTCTTTATGTAATTTAATGCAAGAATACGTAAAGCAGTTTAAACAAAAATAACACAAGAAAGTTTTCAACGTGTAAAATTCTTATTTGAATGAATAAATTTTTTTGACAAAGAATGGTTGCGGAATAGCAATCTTAGCTGAATGATAATTTATGGTGATCTCCTCTCTAACTTAAACACAAAACCTTAGTTATGCTTTAACTATAAAATTTTGTTAGCCTTAATAGTTTTTATTAGAAGTGATGGTCATTCACGTTTAGGAACTTTGTAACGTGTGTTAGATATCGTGCTAGAATAGTCAACGGGCTCGTGGATTGGACTAAGCTAAATGGGTATTAGTTTAGTTAAGCTTGCCTTATATCCAATCCAACCCATGTCCAAGCCCACGAAGCCCATAGAAAGCCTTTTAGGGCATCAAGTCACTTGTACTATAAATACCCCTCAAATGGTCATTTGAGGGGTGTGCTTGAAAGTGTGTGTGTTTGTGTTTTTTCTTTGGAATATACAACTTATTGTGTTCATCTTTATCTCTCCACATACACGGTTTTAACATCAAGTCACCATCTTTCTCTTCTTAATCTTTCTACGTTTGTGTTTGGTTTCACGTGGTTATACTTGTATACGTGTTGGGTTTGTGATAAGGTTGATATATCTAAGGTCCTAACAATTGGTATCAATCGCCTAACAATGGTTTAGGAGTGTTTGTGTTTGTATGTGTTGATATGCGTAAGCTCTCGGTATCAAAAGTGGTCACGCTTAAAGCTTTAATTTTTGCACTTAAAAATTCAAGATTCTTGTGGTTTAAGGTTTATTTGGTGCTAAAGTTTCAGTTTTTTGCAAAAAGTTCGAAGCTTTACGTGTTTTTCTTCATTTTTAAGCTAGTTTTTGGTTCATTGGTCATTTATACTCGTAAGCTATCCAAACACTTTGGGTGAAAAAGGTCAACATTTTTGTGTTATTCGAGTGTTTTTAAGGCTATCTGTGTAAGAGAAATCGTTTGAATCACTGGAAATTTTTTACGCGTAGGTCAAAACCCTAGTTCTACGCGTAAGAAAAGTCAACGATCGTGTCTACGCATAACTTTCTATGCATAAGCTTTTGGTGCGATTCTTGAGCTATAACGATTACTCGATTGCTTCCCTCACTTGGATAAGTTTGTGGAACACTTCGACTTTTGGATATCTTTTACCTTTGTGATAGTGTAAAGGATTTTTGGGCAAACCCTAATCTTACACATAAGCTTAGACTCACGCGTAGAACACTTTACGCTTAAGTATTTTCTTCACGCATAACTAAATCTTACGCATAAGTTTTCTCGCCTAACTTTAAACTTACGCATAAGCATTTCATATGCCTAAGGAATCCTTCGCCTAAGCCATCCTACTCAGAACTTCTTCGGTCTACGCCTAAGTTTAAAAAAAAAAAAAAAAAAAATTGGCGGGAAAATTTGAGTAAAATTTAATTTTTAGAGGAGACTAAACGTTCAATTTTACGCGAGATTCAAATTTTGGTTTAATTGTGAAAATTTTGTTCAAAAATTCAAATTTTTGGGCCTAAATTCAAATTTTTCGGGTCAAATTTGGCGTCAAAATTGTCATAACTCAAATTTTTCATACGACCTTAGAATTGATTTTTATAGTGAATTTCAAATTTTGGGAGAACTTTTTTTACGCCTAAGAACCAAGGTTACGAGTACGACTTTCAGAATCACCTCAACCGAGCTTAATCTTCATCAACCACAACTCCTTTATCGTTGAATCGATCCTACATCAACTTTATCATATCATACCTTCATCAATGGCAACTCAACAAGACATTCATGCAGCCGGTGCCGAAAACCGTCCTCCTATGTTGGCAATCTTCAATGGAAAAGTCGTATGCTTCGCTACATCAAGACCAAACCTAATGGAAAACTCATGATTAACTCCATTACGAATGGACCCTTCAAGCCTCGACAAATCCTAGACCACGGAACTCCGGACGTCCCACCATCTTATCATACTCAAACCGAATCGAATACATCGAAGAGGATCGAAAGCAAGTCGATCACGAGATGACATGGCAATTCATATTGTCCAAGCGGGTTTACCAATAGACATCTTTCTTCTTGTGAGCGGTTGTGAAACCGCTTCGATATGTGGGGCGTGTCGAGGCGGCTTTGTCATGGAGCAAATTGGTCAACAAGACATGGAGAACAAGCTGCTAAGCGAATGGGAAAAGTTTACTTCAACTCCGGAGAATCCATTGAATCCTACTATGGAAGGTTTTGCACTTAGATGAATGAGCTAATCGAAACAAGCTAGCACCCGAACTATCATTCAAAACATCAAATTCCTAAACAATCTTCGGAAGAATGGGGACGATATGTCACTATTGTCAACCAAACAAAAGACTTACATCGGTGAACTTTGATCAAATAAGCGATATTCAAACAAAACCAAGTGAAGCGAATGAAGTCGGGAAAGAAAGATTGGCAAAGAATCATGATCCATTGGCTCTTATTGCAAAGACTCAACCTTCGGTGAATACACAACATCGGTCTTCATCATCTTCCAACAACAACAACTTGCAAGAATACATTCCACAACCACAAGTTGTTATCCTCAACAACAAAACTATCCACGAACAACAACATTACGGGAACAAGGAATCACCGATCTTGAAATGGAACCGAAGAAGCTTTGTTACAAGTATTTTCTTTATTGGGTAAAGCATTGAGAGGTCGCTATTCCACACCAACTAACAACAACCAAAGTTTCATCAAACACTACATAGCAGCAAATTGCACGTAGGGTGTGAATATGGGTAATCAAGGATAAGCGGTTGGAGTTATTGGGAATCGGCGAGGATATGCTCTTGGATTTCGCATGGTAATCGAGCGGTTCCATATCGAGTGTCAGATGGGACGAATGTTGGGAATAAGCGATGGGTAATCGAATGGGAATGTTGCGACTCGATCGTTGGGAATTATGGAAATGTGAATCGTGGTGTCGAGGTTAAGTGTTATAAGCGTCAAGGAGTGGGTCACATAGCGCAGCTGTCCCACTAAGCCACACAAGAAGAATCTTGAGTTTCTTGAAAGCTATCTTTGTTAGCAGAAGCAAGAGCGGGGATGCAATTGAGTCTTGAGGAAAATGATTTTTCGCTATTGTGGATGATTTGGAAGACCTCGAGGAAATTAATCTGACGCATCTTCATGGCAAATCTTGAGAGACTAAAGCACGACACCGACTCGACGCACCTCCTCCTCTATGACGCCAACGCAGATGTCGAGGTACCAATCATTGATCCATGTTATAACAATGTCATATTTGATGTGTTTACTCATGATGACGACGTGCGTGGCGCCGGCACCTACTTATGATACATACCGGACAATCCGAGTTGTAGCAATACTAACTCGAAACTCCGGATGTGGATCTAGTGAGGCGTGTGGCACAAAATCTGAGGCGATGAGGAAACACGTGTTTATTTTGAATCATTAATCAATAAGCGTGGCATTGAAATTGAGAAAGTTAGTAAGGTCAATCGCGAAGTTAAGGCGCGAATGTTAAATTGACCGTGAGCTTAAGAGTTACAAAGAGCAGCGAGCCTTTGAATTTCATATAAACAAAGTATCGAATTAGAAATTGGTTATCGAGATTCTGTTTTAAGAGAAAACAATTGCAACTCAAGTATGACACACTTGATGTGAATTTGAACTTGAAAATAAAATCTTTAAACAAGGAAATTTCGATCTAAATGACCAACTTTCTAAACAAAAAGCACTATTTTCCGATCTTGAAAAGAGAAGAAACAGGTTGATTGTCGATTTTTCAAAGCGAAGATTCTCTTCTTGATGAAATTCTTGATAAGAATGAAAAGATAAAATCTTTGGACAATTTGCTTCTTACAACGGGTCATTCCGCTAAAACAAACAAGATGCTTTCTAATCAAGTAAATCCGATTTTTCATACTATGCATAAAATGGCTCTTGGTAACACACCTCCTTGTTTCCTCAAGAAAGCTCAGAAACAACGGAATGTGTTGAACAATGGAAAACCTTTGCATGAACCCATAATTGTGCATGATTCTCTTGAAACGTTGGAACTATCTGAGGAGAGTAGATCAAGAATGAAACAAAAACATTCGGAAATCAAACCAATTGACTATAACAAATGGAACAAAATTAATGGTATTTCATTTGTTTCACATAAAGAACAATCAAAGCTTTATCACACCGGTTTCAAAACCGGTTTCAAAACCGGTTGCAACTCTGTAGTTGTCTCAAAATCCTTTTCAAAATCAAACAAATGTCTTCAAACAATCCTTTTAACACAAGTGATGCGGAAGCATTTTAGACGATGTTAAAACTAGAATTGGGAGACTTCAAGAGCTGTTAAAACTAAAACTCATATTACAACCAACATCGGTTTAATAGTTTGATATTGAACAAAAAGTTTTTGAAGCGAAATTGCCCTCATTTGAATAACATCAACTCTGTGGTAATTTATTTTGAACAAGCCTTTTTGAAAAAGCAGTTGACTTTGTCAAGGACCATAAATCCCTAGTAAAGCAAGCTAATGAAAGTATTGAACAAATCAAAGTTTTGGAAAAGTTAAATGATTCTCTCTTGAAGATGTTCGACTCATCGATATTATGTCCATCATTTTGCAAACATATTACATTGAAGATCATGAAAGACTCATCCGAGACCTCGAAATTGTTTCAAAATATGAAAAAGCTCTTGAAAAACTTGAAAAGAAAATGTGTCATATTTTAAACAACTTGATCGAAAAAGCGAGGAATGCAAATATGACAAATTGTCGTATGAGCGTGCCTACAATGACATGAAAGCGAAAATGATCTTTTGAGGGCTCATTGGAAAGTCAAAAGGAAAGGCGTGGATCTGTGATTAAAAACCATTGACTGCGGAGAAAGCAAATGTTCCCAAACCGGTTTCAAACCAAAATGTACATTTCTATGCCTCCTCCAAAAGTCAATGAGAAAATGTTTCATCAAAACCGGTCACTCCACCTGCCTTGCCTAAACAAAATGTTGATAAAGGAACAATGTTGTCGAGAAACCAAAAGTTTTAGCTTTGGCCTTTTTAAGATGAGTACCACTAATAAATGCGCCTCCACATCTAAAACATATGGAACAAAGCGACATACGTTTAGAAAAGCACTCTAAAGAGACTAGGAAAGCGAAACCACTTCTCTAGATAAAATTGTGATTCCTAATGAGTGTGCATTACCTTCTACAGGACTAGGAAGCACCTCTAGGAGCAACGAGACTAAAGCCTAAGAGCAATACAAGGAACAATAGAGTCTCGCTTGCCTCTAAGAGTAGTAGCTTGAATAAAAGAAGAAAGTAGAAGAACACCCTAGAATTTACCGCTTTGTAATAAGAAAGACATTTCATCCGAATGTAATGAACCTATGAAATCGGCTAAGTTTAATGAATCATTGAATCATTTGTTTAACTTGCAAGAAATCTTTAACTAATGTTCATGATGATTGTGTTTCTAAGAATGAAATTGTTAAGCTGTTAAGAAGAATGTTCCCAAAAGAACTTATGCTAAGCGAATAGGAAGACTAGTTGCGAGACTTAGGCTTTACACTACCGATAGGGAGCATAATGTTTACTTTAGGGATGGCATTTGAAACCAACGGGTAGAACTTTCACACTCGAGAATGGTAGAATGAGTGATGCACTGTCTTACATATAGAAAACTTCTATGAGTGTGATCGAGATTTTACCTCTAACCAAAGGAACCAAAATCAAAGCGGTTTCCAAAATCTTCTTCTTTCGTTATTAGCGGGTTATCGAAATATGTCTTTGGATCGTCGACTCGGGTTGCTCAAGCACATGATCGGGAATCTGAAGGCTGGCGATCAATTT